>JAVSBS010016852.1:0-25834 GCA_033124195.1 Coracias cyanogaster
TCTGGAGTCCTCAGCACAGGAGAGACATGGACCTGGTGGAGTGGGGCCAGAGGAGGCCACAGCAATGATGCGAGGGCTGGAACCCCTCTGCTAGGAGACCAGGCTGAGAAGAGAAGGAATTCACCATTTCTAATAAAGTCCTGCTTTCTCTCTTCTCAATTTCATCCCAAAAGACCTAAAGTTCCCCTAAAGAGCCAGAGAGAAAAAGTGATTCAAGGAGAGTTCTTAAGGAGCAGTCCCACTGTGTAACCTGTCTGAAGGTTTACCAGTAGAGTTCAAAGGGCATAAAAGGGACCTTGATTCTTTGAAGTACAGCTCCCCACGGTGTTTCTTCCCATAAAGAGCCAAACATATGCCATAAAACTTTATGCTTAAACTTAGAGGAATTTGGCTGAGGGCCTGGGAGTGCAAGGAAACTAATTAGTTCAAACCACCGCCTAGTTCCCCTGTTACCACCCATCCAAACAGTAGCAAACCCAACAGAAGTTACAATGCTTTAATCAAAGTACAGTCAGACCAGAGGACACCTGTTTTTCTTTACATAGGTTTGTTTTTTTTAAAAAAAAAAAAGATACTACAAGAACAAAGAAATAGGCCCTAGCCAGATTGCACATCTTTCTAATGTACAGGAATTCACCAGTGGTATGTATAGGGAAAAAAGGAACAGATTCCAGTTTTGCTCAGGTATCAGTAACATGGCATTTTTTTATATATCTGTATGTACTATTACAGTAAGTGCAGTATTTTGGTGCTGCTTTCCAAGGTATTCAGTAACATTACTTCATAATAAACAAAAAAAGGTCAGAGGAGCAGCAGCAGCACACAGCGCAGCCATGGGCAGAGCAGATCTGCTCACAGCAACTGAGACTTTTACATGAGTATATGAAAGATACCACAGCCAGGTAGCGCAAAAATAATTCATTCCAACAAGAGATGTTACAGCAACACCGTGCTGTAAAGTGCTTTGCTGAGGAGGGTACGGAACTGATGAAGGCAGGCACAACTCCAACAATCTGCCTGCCCCAACTGTGCTATTATGTTATGATAATGCTGACATTTCCACTGACGATGAAAACACCAAGTTAAGGAGATTGACTGTATGCTCTCACCTGAATATGTCACTGTACAGCCTGAAAACGTAAATTCTGTTCTCTGTGAGCACAAACCAGGATGCTCTGGCTGGCAGTGCAGACACTACAGCCCACACGGGCAGCAGAGCAGGCTGGTTCAGTAACTGCAGCTAAGCTACACATGGAATTTTAATATTTACTGTTTTCAGTGAAGGAGGAAGAGGAGAACATTGACCAGCCATCATTCCCATCTTTTTTCCCCTAACTCATATTTTCCTAACCCCCTTCCTGTCTTACTTTACATTGTGTGAATGAGCGGGCAGGGCCACTTGATGTAGCTTCCAAAGTATTTTTACAAACTGTGACACCCAGGCAAATTAGTTCCTATCTCATTTCCTGATAGCATTTTCCAGCACTGTGCCATAAGATTTCCCCTGTGCTGAGATCTCCCACATGCCAGAAGCAGACAGCTAACTACACATACGCCTTGTGGGCTCCAAAAGCAGGAGAGACACCAAATGAAAAAGAGTCATGAGATATGGTCATGTAATAAGGGCACCAAAAAAACCTCTGTGCATGACCTGATGATCACAAATAGGATCTCACAAGATGCTATGAAATTTCCTAGAACTGAGATAAAGTGGTGGCAGTGACCACCTACAAAAGCATGCTCAGTTCTCTGCAGAGGTGAGAGCTTTTGATATTACTCTGGAGAAGGATCAAAAACCTGATCCCATTGCTCAAGTGGAAAACCCCAGTTTGCCTACACCAATCCATCTTCTGCATCATGTTGCGTTTTCCACTAGAGTCACAGAAACCCATGCAACACTTCAATTAACAAGGGTTATTGACATGAACGTTGTGGGCTCAGGACCTGAGAGCGCAAGCAGCCACATCCTCTACACAGACACTTCATTTTTTGTATCATTTGTGGGAGAAAAAGAGCAATTTGCAAAGTAATACACTTATTGCACTGTGATTTGAATTTGCATAATAAAAGCACTTGCTATTTAAAGTGTATATTAATCCTTGTAAGGGAGAGAAAGTGAATGTTCTAATATTACTCAAGATAGCTAGATGCAGTTCCATTATTTTAATTTACATTTTATTGGGGTTTTGCTTTGGTAAAGAAACACATGTTATAACTAATCACAGCTCTAATTACTGCCTGATTCTATCTTTTATTACTGCTAAAATTTCTATTAAGGGAATGAAAGAAACTAATAGGAGCATTAAAAGATCAATAGGAAATATTGCTTACAGAGAAGTTGCGTTGTATAAACTTCAACTCAACAGTCAGGATCAAAATAATTCCTTGGAAACAGAGAACAAGGCATTCATTCCACTTAGGAAAGAGCATGAACTGATTTAAAGGCTATCCACAAGAAGAATCCTTTTTAATTTCATTCCTCTTAGACCAATAGGCAAGCTAAAAACACAACAAAGTTATTATTATCTTTCCACCTCCACACTTCTAATACTCTTCATATAGACTCGGAATATCTGTAAAGTATATCATTAAGATCTGGAATGCACGTGACACTCCTGAATATAAGCAACATGGGGGTGTGGCTCACTTTAAACTGTAGTTTCATGGCCAGGGTTCTCATTCTCAAAATGATGCTCAGGTAGAGCATTTTGATTGACTCTCCAGTTTATCTAATTCTCTTTTTCCACTCAGTTTTGGCAGAAAAACAATTATACATAAAAGTATTAATATGGTCCGTGCCTTTTCCCACGTAAAAATACCTACTTTGATGCATCTTCTTACTACAGCCGCCAGAGTGAGAAGTACAGACATCAGTACAACAGTGGAATCAGAGTAGGGTAACTTCTCTAGTTGTTTATTAACATTTCAAAAACTTTTTAGGACCTCAAATTCCCCGCTGATTTCAAATAAAAAACGCAAAATTTAACAAGAAGCTCCTACGACCTACCAGTGGGCACCAGCATTAGCCCAGAATTATTAAGTCCCAGAAAGTATAAGGAAAAACATATAGGTGGTGCATTTCAAAACATGACTCATGCACATTCAGTACCTGCCCCATGACACCAAGACAAAAAATGAATAGACATTGGGTACAAATATAGGAGTGATACAGGTGCCCAAAACTAAAATCAAGCAACTTCTGGACCTGTTCAACTCAACCTAAAAATAACTCTCTTTGTCTTTTCTGGTTCTCCAGTGAACTCTGCTGTATTATCTTTCTTCAAAAGTCTTTGAAAAAGCAGCTCTGTCAAGATTGGAAAAGAAGGAAAAAAATAAATCCAGAACAAAACATATTAGTGCTCAAAATGTTTCAGCCCTTGAAAGCCAACTCATCTCTCTTGGTCACTTGCTGTGATTGCTCCCTCCTCTACCCGCAGGTCAAAACGCCAGTCTTGCTACTTGCTACTCCCATACCTTGATCCATACCTGCTCAAGGTTAAACACCTCAGAGATAGACCTCAAAGCCTTCTTTATAAATGCACCATGAATTATGGCTCACCACACTTCAGCACGGCACAGTAAGAGATATTTTACACCTTTCTCTCAAGGCACTTTTCACTAGCTCCTATAGTTAACTAAGGAAGTGACGGGCAGCTGCCCTCCTGGGAGTCAGAGTATTGATAACCATGGTACAGAAACACTTGATCACCCCAAAATAGCCTGAATCCTCTAGAAAGTATAATGCCTGATCCAGCTGTGGTGGCACCTGTATTTAGGAGCATTGTTATGAGCTGGTATACTGAAAGAACGAGAAGAAGAAATTCCAATGGTCTCCAGAGCCAAAGTGGAGGCAGCAGAGTCTGAGCTGAATTTAATGTGTTTTATTCAAGCTTTCTCACTATCTAGTGTTTCCTAGCCTGCACCCCAGGTAATGGAAACTGGTGTATACAGACCTTAAGAAAGGAAGGGGAAAAAACACCCCAAAACTTCTTAACACACATATTAGCAGACTGAGTGGGTAAAAACTGATAAGAGATCAGAGTGGATTTTCTCTAACAGAATGTTCTAATTCTGCCTACTTTCTATTTCCCACAAGGGCCTGGGAAAGCAGAAGTCTTCCTGCTTAAAGTAGGATTGATACTTACAGTCAAAGACCTCCAATGTTCTCAAAAAATACATATTCTATGGCCTAGTAAACAAGTCATAGCATGTATTTTAGATAGTCACATCTATGAAGGGGTGGCGCACAGGTGACAAGTCCTAAATCGTGACATCCTCAAAAGCAAACACAACAAAATTCAGAAGACTCCACAAAAAGTGAAAGAAGATATGCAGGTCACAAACTCACCTGACTGAAAGATTAGAATGAGTGAAAATAGAATAAAAAAAAAAAATCTTTTTTTTTCTCCCTCTTTAGAATAAGGTAAAAATATTCCAAAGTACAGTGTATATGCAGAGATATAAATATATATCTTGAACTGTCTACTTTTTCACTTTAAAAATGTGCCTGCACGAACAGTGTAATGATGTAGATGTTTTGGTTTACACTGAGAGTGTTGTCTTCTTAAAAAAAGATCCATTGTGAATACATGCTGAGTTTCGGTACATTTATTTTGAAATTTCTATTTGAATTTCAAAAGGATTGTTGCCCTCTTTCCTGAACAGTTGCTGTGTCTTAAATACTACATGACAGACAATCTGGAAAGCAATACTCAAAATTATATTTTGCAGTAAATTATGCTTTGCAGAGGTCAAAGGGATAGTTTTCACAAAGCTCTGATTGCAATAATCTTTTATACGGTCTCTTTTTTTATATTTTGCTCTTTCTTCTCATATCATGTTTAAAAATAAATACAATTTTCTGATTGCAGACTACCAAGCAGACTAAATGGAATGTAAGGAGTCAATTAAAAGAAATCAGCAACTGATTAACCTCAAGCCAGTAAAGAAGTTAATCAGAAAACTGTTTAGTTTGAAAACAAAGAGAACAGAACTTTGACAGTCACAAAGCGTCTCTTTTGGCCAGTCAAACCACAAGAAAATGGAAACAAAACTTTATCAGTTAAAGATTATATACTTTGCTTAACCTCTGCTCCAAAGGGACATTATATGGCTAAAAATACAGGCTGGGGGTAACACAGAGGGATGTAGTTTATAGCTATTTCACAAGACTTTTCATCAAAGGAAAATAATGTTGTTAGCAGTGCAGTCCAGGCTTGGCAATAAGACACGAGCAGGTGTGAATGCAATGCAGCAGAGACTGCCCTGAACCCACTGGTTCCTCTTGTTTACCCTTACTGTTGCCATACAGAGTCGGTTCCTCCTGACACTGCCCCTGTTTGTAAGAACCAGGCAAATTATTGGCTTCTGTAGGCAACTCCAAGACATCTGTTTTCTTCTTTTGTTGCTATATCTTTCTTCTTTTCAGGATTTGGTTGCCTGGAACCAGGCCAAGATCTGGTATCAATCAAATCAGAGGATTAATTTACTCCGATAATAATTATAAAGGATTTTTTTGGGGTTGGGGAGAACATGGAGTGGGTTGATTTAATATCACGCAGAATTTCAGGCAACACCCCACTCTACTGGCACAGTGATCTTCATCTGCTAACATTTTATCATTGTCTGAACAGTACTCCTATAAATCATGGGGTTTCTATTAACAAAGAGTATATATGTGTGTCAAACACACACTGGAAATTATAGCAATGATTGCACTTCAGCCTCTTTGTGCTTCCTGGCATTTGCAGGATCACCTTGCCAGGCTCTTAATAGCTCTAAATAACATGCTGAGGGTACTACTTTATGATCAAAACCTAAAGATTTCTTTACCATCTGTTCTTAGCTTTTATGCCTTTAGCTGTTACCTCTGCTCTTGTTTTCTGCTCCACATTTGGATGATTAAGGGATTTCCTTTGACTTTCACATGCTTTCAGCCTGCCCTCCCCTCTTTCCCAATGCTACCTTATACCTATAACTAAAGCCCAACAAACACAGCACCAAACACTTCACTTCTATGAACTGGCATCAATTATAGATGCTGCCCTATGGGAGGAAGCCAATAAAGTTTCACTTCAGGCTATGTTTAATTTTTTTTGCAATAAAAAAGCTATACAAGGAGATACTGAGATTAAAGTCAGGCATGACATGGTCCAAGATACATCTGCCCTAATGTCAGTAACAAGAGTTTTCATTTCTGAAGGATGCTCATGCTTGGGGAGCTATTTTTAAGGGTTGTTTTAAGTTTATGGGAATTGCAGAGACAACATTTTTACAAGAACATGCTTCAATATAGCAGATAATGTATTTTAACTACATAAATTTTGCATGCAAAGCCTGAATGTTTTACACGGTTTCAATGATCCACACTGTAACAGCTTAAACAAAGACAATCACATGGGCTTAATAAAGTCAGTGGTAATAAAAAAGAAAAGCTTTACTTTAAGAGGAAAATATTTATATTGGAAGCAATAATTATGTAGTACTTTTCATGCCCAGAAGTGCTTTTTAAGTGTCATCTGGTGGTTTGCTCAAAAGACCAAAAGCCTGGATTGGATTTGTTCTCCCCACTGTCACCAACTTGCTGTGTGGCCTCAGACTGATCCATTATTGTTGGATTTTCAGCAATGCCAGGCACTCATCCTAACACCGCTGAAAAATCAGACCATCAATTTCCTTGGGCCTTGCTTCTTCCACCTGTAAAATGAGATTAGTGACTCTATTTTGCAAGGATGTCAGGAACATTAATCGGTATTTGTAGGATATCTGGAGAAGAGAATGCTATAATAACTTGGCTTTATTTATGGCAATGGAAGACACTCCCCACACCAAAGAGCTCAGGTTGCTCCCTGAGGTGGAGCGGAGTTGCCCTTATGTGTAGGAAATAGGAAGTGGGATAAAAGTGAAGGAATAGTGTTTCCATATTCCTAATAGCAAGGACTATGCCCTACATTGCACTAGCTCCTGAGAGCCATGGTGGGAAGCAGGAAGAAAGTGTAACCTCGACCTCTCTCTCTCTCCACCTCCAGCCACCATAACTCTGTGACCAGGACAGAACAGCAGCAGTGAGCCAGGCAGCTCCTCTTAGTGAACACTTCATATTATTCATAACTCAACTACCTTGCTTGCTTCTTCAGTGTTTCTCAGAGCAGCTCATGAAGCTACCACTTTCTATGTCTTTATCATTTGCAAGCCCTTTGGAAGCTGGCGTGTCCCTTTACACTCTGAATATGAAACACTTGACAGCTCTCCAAGACAGCAGCCTCTAGATGCTATTAAATTATTAATAAGTTCAGGTAAAGTCCTTTCAGCTGGGAAGTCCTTTCCATTCCACTAAGTGTGTAGTATCTCACAGCCGTCCCAACCTAGGTAAAAGGCTGGAGAAATGGTGAGAGGACTTCTTCCCACTCCTGAGAACTGCTTCCTGACCTCACAAATAGACAGAGTTTTCAAAAAAAGAAAAAGAAGGAAAAATTTTAAAGGCCAGCATACTCTATGAGGTAAGAAAGAGGCTGGAGCTAACTCTCCATCATGGTCTCCTGCAAGAACCCCTGCTCCACAGATAAAGCAGACTAGAAAGAGGACAATGTAAATGGTTACTAATTAAAACCCTGCTCATACACAAGGGCAGCTGGAACGTGCAGGATCAATTTTCATTGTCCTCACTATTGCAGAGCCAGAGAACTTCAAAGGCTTTTATCAGATTCTCCAAGGCACATAAGAATTAGGTTCCAAAACCACCACTTCTAAATCCCCTATCCTCCCAGGAAAATTTGGTATCCAGTTAAGGACTTATTCAGCATGGAAATGTACGTAGTGGAATCTGTCTGTTCTCCTGCTCTTCCTCCAGGCACAGAAAGGTACCTGATTTGTTTAGGCTATTTAATCAACTTCCAACAACTACTTTCTTCCAAGTTCTAATTCTGTACTTCCTCCTCTGTCAAGTTCCAACAATTAACTCCTCCATGGCAAAAGTGCCTCACCTTCCATCCTAAGCTTTTATTTCATTTTCAGTTCTTGGTAACTACCCAAATTAGCTTCCTTCTTGCCCCAAGCAACCAATAAATCCTCTCACACCCAGCCTCTCATCTCGCTTCACAGGGAAAGCTTCTGCTACCTGACCTACGTATCTGGAGAAGTCTGGAGTGGAGAATTGGCTTCTACAGCAGTTACTGGGGTTATTTAGTAATCTTTTTCATGACAGTTTAATAGTCATATAGACACCTCTGTATTATTCTGATATCTTTAAGTTCATGATTCATCCAAAAGAATTGACATGTTAAATATCCCAGTTATTTAGCACAAGATCTTTTGTATACCACAAAATGTATTTGAAACCACAATGACTTGAAATGACTTTAATAAAAGGGATACTCAAGGCTTATCAGGCTTTGATTTTCATTTTCATTGAGGTCCTTACTCTACTCTGGCAGAATAAAATGAGAGTAAATGGAACATAGATGTGCCTTATGCTCATTTTAAACAGCCATTACATACACGAGAGGAGTTCCCCTGTCTGGTAAAAAGAGAAGTTGAACAGTTTACCACATTATGACAAGCAGTCTTTTCTCCAGCAATGAAGGTCTATTATCCTGCTTCACCAGCACCTCTCAGTAAGTCAGGGAAATTGCCATAGACGTGAAGAAAAGCTCATTTTTTAGTATATAGCATCACATATATATCACCCTCAGAAGCTACTAAACTCATGAGCTATTTTCCCCACATCCAGTTTCCTGCTATCCCTCACAGAAAGCAACTTGAAAAGGTCTTTTCTGAGTATTCTGGGAGATTTACAGCATTTTATTACTTGCTGTTACACTTGCTGTTTCAGTTTGAGGGACACTATTGACATAATAAAAAATACCACTGATGAAGGAGTTGGTATGATAGGCATCATCAGCAAAAGCTTCAAACGCGGTTTCTTTTCAAGATGAATTGTCTGGTTTCATGAATACACATAAATATCCATCACTTTATTTTTTGTGGGTACACAGAACAAAGGACTGGATCTTTAAGAGATGCCACAAATCATCATTTGTAATAGCCAACAATAAATGGTCATTTATAATGGAGCATTTTTACAGGTTCACTTATATAATGTAGAATATCCTTATTTTTGCATTGAGGCTTAGCTACAAATCACTGTGGGAAATCTGGCTGTTAAGATCCATTTCTTTCCTTACTCCACTTTTCTTTTGGGAGGGGAACCTTGCTTAAAGAATGCAAGTTAAAAGTGACATCATTATTCTTAAAATAAGAATGCAAGCTGCTGCTGAATGAGACCACCGTGTTTGAGGAAAGTAGGAAGACTGTGGCTTCTTGCCCACAACGCAGAATTTACTCCTTGGTGGATCAATCACACTTTGCTCCTTCCTGCTCTAAAGACTCCAGTGAAGGGCTCACTTCCTTTCTCACTCTAGGCAACCAAAATTACCTTCAAAGGGTACAAATCCAAACTTTTGCTGACACTCAAGAACAGAGCAGATAGAGCTGGACCCTGACAGGCTGTTACTCAGCACAGTTGCTTTACTCCCTACTTAACAGTTACGATTTTCAAAATACAGCACCATCAGTGAAGAACAATTCAGAGCAAAAATAGAAGCTCTGAGTTGTCTATTTTGGAAGACAAAATTCCACAGAACATGTGTTAGTTAGGGATTTTTCAAAACTGGCTCAGAAATCCCGATTTCCCTCTGTGAGTGCCCCCAGATGTGCATTAGGCTACACAAACAGAATCCCTAAACTGGATGCGTATGCTGGTATTGTGCATGTATAAAAGCATGCATGGGTAAAATATGGGCTTATTAAACCTTCCAACATATCATGAATACATATAACAAAGTCTACTTTTGTGTGACTTTAAGGATTCACAAGGCTTTTTAGTTATTCAAGCCATAGCTAAAAATACAGTCTGAGGAATGCACATGTGAGGTTAAAATGAACAAATTACCTAGAAAAATAAAACCTCAATGTTTTCCCATCAAACTGAATGGATACCCAAGCTGTGTGAGTGATTTCAGAAATATCAGTGGAGTGGCTACAGACCCAGTACCATACTTGGGGTTCTATATGTAAGGGGCGTGTAAATGGAGCGATATCGTCTATATTAAGCACACATCCACTCCTGCCATTGCGTATTCATGTATGGAATTCACCATTGGTGTAAGGAAGTGCAGGTATCTTCACTCAAGAAGCAGATTAGGCACTACGTGAAGGATTATATAGATATGTAGGGGAAATGGCATTGCTCATTTTAACTTATTCCTGCTGCCACTGAAAAAACAGGCGCTATGTCAAGCCAGTTTGGCTTGGACCCTACCATAATCGGTCTCAGCATTTTTTAAAGGAAGAATTGAGTCATCTACAAAAGGAGAAAGAAGAAATCCCATCTCAGAAAGCTGTGTTGCAAATCCCACGTGAGCAAAAAGCAAAGAGCTGCCATACATCATGCCCAGCATGAGCACACTGGGCTGATGGACACTGATGGAGGCCCACTCCCTCAGAGTGCCACACAAATTCAGCTGCCAGGTGATATATAGAATGTCCATGTGAAGCCACCAGTTAAGATGCAGGCTAAGTGGCAATGTTAAGTACATGGGGAAAAGAATAGACAGCATTAATATAATGCTCAAGAGCCTGCTTCACATTCAGTTGGGTTTCTCTGATTTCAGCGACCTGTGCAATGAGCCTCAAGACCATGAGTTATTAATATATAGAATTTAATCAAGTAATTCTGCTTCCTTGCTGATTTGTTCCACTTTATCCTCTCCATTTCTCAAAATGAGGAACCAAGTGATAGAATTCCCATTACTTTGCTATTAAAAGGAAATTTAAGCCCTATATTTTGTTGTTAAAGATGTAAGGACCTAAAGACATAATTTCCTATGCCACTTCTTGATTGACCTAAATATCTTCCCTACTTTTCAGGCCTTTAGTTAAGCAAATTGATTTCTATTCTTTCCTGTGTTCTAAGGGCCTTGCAGAGAAGCACAGAGTCACACAGTCCCTGTACATGGCATCATTCTGTAACCACTCCCTCTGTGTTTGTGCAGGGACTTCAGGAAATTGAGGGAACCAACATCAAGTTTAGTTACTTCTTGATTTATCTGGACATACCTACTTGTACTGAACAGTGTTTGTGTGAAACGTAACTATCATGAAGGAAAACAGTTATTTGTTGTGCTGTTTTTCTTTTCCAGACCGTACCACCTGTACAGGTACACTTCATCCACAAAATGGAAATAAAGAGATTTTCAACTCTTCTAACACCAAGGACATCATAATGGAGTTCATCATATGTGGTCTTCATTATCAAAAAGTACTTGAGGCATACAGTAAGACATTACAAAACCTATCAGTCTTCAATACCTTCTTGTGGGGGTCTTCTCCATGTCTGCTCCCTCTTCTACTCCTTCTTTAGCCAGTAGTTTCTTTGGGCACAGACACTATCTCACTCTACATATCTACCACACTGGAACTGTGACCTCAGTTGCAGGTGCATAGATGTCAATAGAATAAAATAATGGGAATGTAATAAAATAATGGGAATGTAATAAAAGAACAATAAAGGTCGCTGATTCACACTGCTAACACAATTTGTAAATATAAGATCTAATTAATGATGACCCAGTGATACCTTGGTGAGATTTTGTGCAGGGTAGATTTAGTTTCTTCAGCATCTACATCCACATTACAAATGTAAAAGTGATGTACAGTCAGTTATCACAGTGATAGGCACTGTGTAACCACTCAGAGCAGAATGGAAAGGTCCAGGAGCAGGAAATTAATTACCTACAGTCGTTAAGATGTGCTGCAGCAAAAACAACCCCAAGAAACATTATGACTTGCAGAGAAAAGCCTTACATCTTCTGGGAGGACTGGGATGTTGTACTTCCCTTGTACTAGTATTGAATTACAATAACCCTGCACCAGCTCAGATCCAGCCAGTGACACACTGCTTTTCATCTATTTGTTCCTCTCCTGTCCTCTTGTCCTAGCCTCAAGTCTCATTCACCGTGCCCAATACAGCCCTTTCTATGTTGTATTGTCATCTCTGCTCTCTCAGTTCTGTATAACGACAGCCATTAACATTCAGTTGTTAATGATGCATTTTTCTGAGGCAAAATGCTCTTCAGTATGAAGCAGCCTTAAAACAGACAGCAAGGACATAGCTGTCACTGAGGGTTAAAGCTCTTATAGAGAATCACCTTGTAGCCAAATAGTCTTACAGTTTATATCAGTCAGAACTTAGCAGAAGCATCTCTTCCAGCCTAAGCCCTTCAAATAAGATGAAGATGTAATATTACCTAAGAGATCCCATATGAAGAGACACACTCAGTATTGAAAACAGTTGCAGCTATAACTCTATTTTTCAGAGAGGGGAAATTCTTGCTGGTACAAGAAAGACCTTTCCAAAAACACTAATAGCACTGCTAGACCCATGAGATCTGCTTCTATTTGAGGACGACCACAACACAATCGGTTCACGACAAAGCTCCATTTTTTATACCTCTGCAGCATTACTGTAGGACCCACACAATGGCTGATGTCCAAAAACCTCTACCTCTGCTTGAACTTGCAGTCTTTTCTTCTGACAGTCACTAGCAATAGTAATCACCCGCAAGACACACTGTTAGAAACAGGTTCCTGGCTTTAAAAAATATGAGTGATCAAAGATATACTGTTTTAAAAATAGAAATTTCTTAAGCAGATAGACAGTTGCTTCAGAATGAAGAGTTCAAAAGCTTGGTAAACCTTATGTGCCCTAATGGAAAGCACAGAACGTTAGCTATGTATTCTGTCTGTCACATATATCTGTATGAACATATTTTTCTAAAAAGGATATTAGGTAACACGGATTTTACTACAGAAAGACAGTGAAAAAAAATCGAGCACTTGGAGAGACACTGCTATGCATTGCTGGCACATAATTCAGTGTTATGATGGATTGCTGGTTTTCATACCAATTTCAAGACTTTTGAATCAGGAAAGTAATATAGTTGGTCAACATAATAATTTCATAAATCAGAACTTGATGGATTAATCCATGCGGATTTATAAATCACACCACAATATTGACTCCCAGGCAGAGCTTGCTCCTTACCTATTTTTTCTCATGGGTTCTCAAACAAAACATTATGAGCTTATATCTCCAAATGATGTGTTAACCCTCCAGGGTTTTTCCAGAAAGCACTGCAAGATCACAAGAGCAAAGTGTGCAGTTCAGATGAACTTGGCGAGCTCTCTCATGAACCTACAGAGACTAGAACAAGTGCAAATATTAATGTAGTTCACACGCCCTTAAAGAATGCACAATCAGAAGTTCATCCACAGCTGTGAATCAGCGCTCACACTTAAGCAGTGAAGTCATCGTCAGCAACAAGCTCCTTATAGATTTGTAAGGAGCAAGTAATTTCTTTTGTCTCTCAAGTTTACTCCTTTCTTAAAGAAGAGGGATTATCTTCAGACAAAAATGAAGCCATGTTCAAGTGCATTCAACAGAGACAAGGATACCTGACCGTAGACCTTCTGTGCAAGTACCACAGCGAGACACTCTCAGGCCAGGTATAAGCCTGGCAAGATCTCTCTCCTGGATTAATGTAGTTGTTGCAACGGTTTTGTGACATTTAGCCACTCAGCAGGAACTGACAGAAGCCTTAACTAAGCCTCTTCTCTACTGCTATGCTTCTAGTCTTCTCCATTTTAATATCGACAAGAAAAGGATCAACAATCCTGAACTTCCCTGGGCATTTAACAGCCTCCAGACTGAAATGAGCACCTCAGGCTGTCCCTGTTTAACCCCAACAGGCTCCACAACAGTTCTGTGAAACTTTCTTAAATCTGTGAAAGCTTCTCGTGAACTTCACCAAGCTCTACCTCTTGAAGAACAAAAGCAGCGCTGTATTTCACAGGGTATCTGCACAAGCATATTTCTTTACCTTTACAGACCTGAAAAATGTTTATGCTGACTTCTACATCCTTTAAAGACATTTTAACTCTAGGTTACTGGCTGTGCTGATTACAGTACTTGAGTTAACAGACACTGACTTTCTGTGAGACTTCACTTGTACTGTATATTTGAGGAAGTAGTGTGGGGCTTAGAAGCATATATTGCTGTGATCATTGCGGGCAAAAGAATCAATCAAATATCCTTAAAAATTGAATATGGGAACTTTCCTGGACAAATTCTGTAAGACTGAATTTGAGAAGCTCCACACAGCTCTATACCTTGATAATGAGTATGTAAAAATATCAGATCCTGAAGGCTTAATACTTAAAGACAATTTATAATATAGATATCTTTTAAATTCTGGCCAAATAATGACCATCGGTAAGATCTAATGGAAATTTTAAGGCATTTTTATTAGTGGGTATTAATACATATAGTCTGCCATAAATCTTCTCCTTCACACTCTCCTGTAAATGTCAGATTTTGATCACTTCCTCGTATGAAATGATATTAAGTACAACAGAAATGGGAAAGAGGACCTAGGCTTGTATGTGTCAGGTAAGGACTGGCAGCAACTCAAAAACTACCCACAGGTAAATCCAGGCTTAATATTCAAGCAAGTTTTTACTAGCACCATTTAATTTAGACTGGAATCCTTTTTAATTACAGGAGAATTTCCTTGAGACTTCTTCCATGGACATATTTTTAGAGTGAACATGAGCCATTCTGGCAAACATTTCTTCATTCTTGAAGTGCTATCAGGAGGACGCGCCTATGTCCAAGCTATGAGTTACAATCCAGATGGCAGCTTGGGGAAATCCAGCTGTAATTTAGAACATCCAAAATCTCTCATCCCTCCCTCCCTTTATGCCCTTGTGAGCTAAATAACAAACTCTGCTCTGTTCACCTGATCCTGAAACAAGTAGCTCCTAATCAAGCAATGAAAAAAGAGTATCATTTACTTTTGCTGTTGTCTTTAATTAAATGTATTCCATTCTGGTGCTGGCACTCCCTCTCAACCTTTTGCTATGCAAATTTCAAGGCTAACTTTTATTCAGAGAACAACAAGTGTACACTTGAGAATGAGCTGGCATTTTTTCAGTGCTACTTGTGTTTAAGTGCACTCTCAGGTGTTTATGTTATCCCTCACAACAGCCTCTTCCTTTTCCAATTAGAATAATTAGAAAACTGCCAGGAAGAAAATGCTTTGTTGCTTTTTATCCACAATAGATGATAAAAGGCTGTTTTTCATTCTGAAAATTAAAACCCCTCATTTCCTGCCCCTGGCAGCCTCTGTGCATGTGTTAGTCTGGTCTTTTTATTTTAGAAGACATCCCTAATGTTGCAACCAGCTCAAGTTCACACACCTCCAGGAGATCAGCAAGCTTGTTGGTGCTGTGGTAGTTCTATAGAGCAGGGCTTTTCAGGGACTGTGTCCTGATGCCTTTAAAGGAGGGAGGGGATCACTTTTTTTTCCAGATGGCCCAAAATTAGCCCCAAAACTGAAAATATTGTGTGTTTGCACCAAGTATTGAGATCAGTTCCAACTCAGCCTGGAGAGTTTTAGACTATTTTTGAACCAGTAGAAAGACAATCAGTCAGTCTAATTGCACAGCATAATACAAGTCCATTCGCAGACCTCTGCTCATTCACTGTCATGAATACAAGGGGAATTTCCATTTATTATTACTATCCAGAAATGAAGATTATTTGCTCCCTGAACAGGCTTAATTTCCAGGGATGGAAAAGCTGAGGAACATGGCAGCTCTGCCTACCACACAATAAGTTCAACGTACTTAAATCTGTATCTAGGCAGGAGCTATGAAGAGAAAAAATGTCAGAAAAGGGAAAGAAAAGAAAAAAAAAGTTGTTTCCTCTTTGCAGGGCTCTCTCCTTGTACCTGTAATGATGAGTTAGAAAGGGGAGTCTTCATACTGCTGTCAAACTGTGCTTCTTGTGCAAATGCACCTGTAAATAGCTTTAAGGACTCAATTGGTGGATCAGCTCTAATAAATTCAAGTTACTTTCTGTAATTATTGCTTATTCATAAAGACTTCCATTGTCAAAAGGAGATTTGCCTGTTAGAAACCACAAGTAGCTGTTCATGTGTGTAGAACAGTTTCTTCCAGTTCAGCCAATCACTTCTAAGTTTGTACCAAAATCTCTGTGCCATTTGCATTCTCCGACCTGTTTCAATGTTTATAGACTCAAACCCACATCTTTAAAGATGGCACATTGCCAGAGTTTGCATTATGCAAAATTAAAGAAAAATATGTAACCAAGTACACAAATATACAACTGTTTTGGTAAGTGTTTTTTCCCTGAAGAATAGAGCAGACAAAATGCAAACCAGACCAGGATCATTTTCTTCCCCCAAGACTGCTGAAAAATGCCATTTTTGTCAACTTATGAATTATCCACAGGTTCACCTGGGACTTGCATTGGATTAAAGACTCTGATAGAAAACAGAATGAGATTTACATCAATGACAGAAGACACAGCCGTCCTGAATTTTGCTTGGATGAACATTTGGTGTTCATCCAAGTTTCATTTTTACCTCAACAGAGAAGATCTGAAAGCAGGCTTCCTGCTTGTCAGACAGAAAAAAGAAACTCTGGCTTCCCACACCCCTTGTGAGTGTTCTTAACACAGAACTAGGAAGGGAAAGACACTAGATCTATCATATCCTTGCATCTCATTCCCAGTGTGGTTCAATAATGTTTCCCATGTATTAAAGGGAAATTCCACGTACCAGACTCTTCCATCACAGCAGCAAAGTTGGGATTTCATCACACATTGGGCTGTATTCAAAATAACGCCCAAAATTTTCTACACACACTTCCAGTTTGCAGCAGCCCTGAAGTCATATGTGTGTGAAGGGACAGATGAGTCAATACAATTCTTGAAGGAACTCCTGGAACTGACTGAGCGATGTCAAAACCACCAGGTCCCAGTCCAGATTTCCCCATGGCACCTGATGGCCATTCCCTGCAACAGCTCCCAAAGTCCCAGACTGTGACCCTGTGTGGAGCCTGGGAGAACGTTTCACCCCATTTGGTGTTATGCCTGTCCCACGCTGCAGTATAGACATGTGACTTTATTTGGTTTCAGCACAGAGATTCATGTCCCCGTAAAACAATGCAACATAAGATGGAGAGGCCAGAGTGTCCCCACTGCCATCAGGGCTAAGGTAAGGATTTAGAGTATAATACCACAAGTGTTCAAAGAAATGAAACTGAGACCCTGTCAGGTAATGAAACTCAGAAAAATCCTCAGCACATAAAAATTGCTTTCACAAACATCCAAGCCCACTAAATAAAATAAAAATCTGTAATGAAACAGGAGACTCTGGAATGACCTTGAGAGCTGCAATCTTCAATTCTGTCAGACAGCTAGAGCAGCAAATCCCAGAAACATGAGCTGGATGTGGAAACAGTCCCATCTGCAAAGACTGTCAGCAGGAGGGTCCCCAAAAGAAGCAACATGAGTCTGTTGCTGTCAAACACCTTGTTTTATTCTTACATATGACCCCAAAGCCAAAGAAAACTGTGTAGCATGCTGCAAGCAGGAAATGCTGCTAAAGGGATCTCCAGGCACACTGAATCTTGCAAGAGGACCGTGGGGCATCATGACAGCGATACCAAAGCTGGACATAGAGTAATCCATAAGAAGTCGTCTCCATTTAACTAAGGCTCTATCCTGTTGTTTGTATTGCTCTAGTGAGTCCAGCTCTAGTTGTGTCCATGTGCACTTTTCACTCGTACACACTTTGACTGGTACGTCTCTTTTCTGCCTTTCTGTCTAGAGCAACAATTTTTCTACCACCCAGAGTGGCCATTAGTGCCTTTACTTCTGTTGCATGAACTCCTGTGCTGAAAACACGCCTATTTTTCAACAGCCTAAGGACTTTTCACTGTTTTCAAGTAGGATTAAAATGTGACCTGTAATTTGCGTGTGATCTCCTGTGGACATTCCAAGAGATGTGAAAAGAGTACAACTACACTGGAAAATCAGAACCAATGCACTGCTTTCCTGGTATAAATTTAGTACAGAGAGCACAGGAGGATAGCTGAGATACAGGCCTGGAAATGAAAACTTTTTAGTAAATGCCTAAACTTGAGGACTCTTGAGCTGTCCATATAACACTTGGTCAGGCTAGTCCCAAAATTAGACAACCATTACTCCATTTGGTTGTCACTTTCTCCCTTCCAGTAAATATAGAGCTATTTAACTTAGCAGAGTTGGTCCTAACGCTTATTGTATTATCTGCACAAGTAATGAAAACATTTTAGAAAACCAATATAAAGCAAAAGCGACCCCCTAAGGTTACACTACAAGAAGCACTGTGTTGGTAGGTATCTCTGGGTCTGATTTGCCTCATGATGAGGAAAGTGATGGTTGATTTCATTTCAGAATTAAAGCAGAGTAAAATTGCTGGAAGAGAATAACATAATCCATCATTATTACGCGTTCCAATGGTTTTCAAAGAGCATGGGCCTGATCCTGGTCTCATTTATACCAACCATTATAACTAGGCTCTAGCCTAGTTCAACTGAAAGGATAGTTTTAAAGTTCTGGCAGTACAACTCCCAAGTTACACCATCGACTTGTATAGGGTTACCACTAATACACACTTGTAAAAAGATGAGACACAGCTGTGGTACATTTGTAAGAACAGTTTCACACTATGTATGTATAATTCTGCATCTAAATCCACAGCATTCACTGAAAGAGTTAAAAAAATATTACGTATCTGTCCTTTAAAGGTGATACCTCTTTCATATTCATGTTTTTGTAACATGAAGATGCTTCACTTGCATTTAGGTATTATTCTCAATATACATGAATGCAAAAATTGTAATGATTTCACACATCAGACCATATTATTTCGAGTACATATTTATGAACAGCAGTATGGATTTATAGAACGGACATATGAATTATAGATTCATAATACTGAACATAAAAAGCTCTTAGGAGAGGGGAATAATTCCTACGCATTTACTGTAGATGCTTTCCTAACCTATGTCTATCCATCACTTTCAAGATGACTGAAATAAGCAGAAGATCTAATTCATGGCACTAACAGTTTTAATGGTACCAATTATCTAAAATTTCAGAAGTCATCAAAACTTTGGAAAATGGTAGCTTTTCACCTTTCTTTACTTTCTATTATGTTAAAGAAGCTTAACAGGCATTTTAGAAAGTGTCTTTACACAACACAATGTCCCCATCCATAGGCTGAGATACTGATTTCAGTCTGGCTGGGTAACTGGGATTATCATCTCCCAGTTCCTGCTGTACTTGTTCTTGACCAGCTATTCTGGCGAGTCTTTTCAGTCTACTAAAAGTATTGCTATACAATAAGAATCAGAAGACATTCCCACTCTTTCAGACCAAGGTCCATCCAGCCTACAATGCCTTATCATGGATAATCAGGGTAAAGCATAATAGTTAAGGTGTGCATAGAGCATATTCTCTCAGTTTTGGCAGCAAACAGTTCAGGGACTTTCTAAGTGGATACCACCTTCAGATTACTTCTTTAAGGATGAACTTACTCTTTAGTTATGTGTTATGATTTTAGTATTAATATTATCAGTATAATTGAAGTTCTTCTGTGACTTTTGACCTGGGGTCAAGAGACAACCTGAGAATCTAAGCTTTCATCAGACTAATTATCGGACATATTCATACAGCCTACCTTTAGTTCAACAAAGTGAGTGTCAGTTGTCTTCCACTGTAGGCAATGGAAAGGGAAAAGCACCTCCAGCGACAGGCTCAGAGTAGTAACTTTAGCTTAACTTCCGGCTCCTGCTGTGGAATTAGCATTTGTGGATTGCTTGGAGATAAATAGGAATGGTGTGCAAGAACCCCCTTCTAAAGAAACCTCTTTTCCATCATCCTCTCTCCTAAAATAAAAGAAAAACAAGAAGATAAGCTCCCTTTTTAAAGAAATGTCTAATACTTTTCAAGCCAGCTTCATATTTTTTTCCTGATTGCAAGGGGCTGGCAATGCAAGCTCTCATTATTTATTCTGCTTGCATACAATCTATCTCAATCTTCACTTTCTCACATTCCGATTTTTCTTCTTGTTGTGAATGACTGATAAAATGTAAAGGTGTGAAGCAACTGCCTGTAAATAAAATTCACCATTTTATCATCCCACTGTAAAGCACTCTGGAGTGCAGGGTTGTATCATTCCAGGGCAATGGCCTTTATAATGAATATTGCCAGAGCTTAAAGCTACTGATTTATAGCAAACAGAACTCAGCCTAAAACATTATACAAAGCATTATCTACAAAGCATGTCATGCCAATATGTTTAGGAATACCTATTTTTCTTTGGTGGCATGTACATACTGTTCTGCCAAAACTTCAAGTCAGCAGTTAAGAGTCAGCTAGAAAAAAGTAGCTTTATTTTCTAATGAAAAAGCTATGAGGCACACTTCCCAGAAAACCTCATGAAAATCCTGGAAGTCCTGGAAGTAATTGGGACTCTTTTTGTGAAATACAGATTTTCAGAAACTTGTAGAGTTTCAGGAGGCCTTGTTTCTTTCCTCCTTTTTCCCAAAGACACACTACATATATAGAAAAGACGTTGGAATACCCTGCTGGGAAGGCTACCCTGTCAATCCTCATCACCTGTGCAGTAGTTTCTTGACATGACTCACCCGACACCTTAAACAGCTGCAAAAAATTGCGGAATTTCAGTCACTCCAAAAAAAAAAAAAAAGAAATTTCATCTTAAACTGAGGAGAGGAAGGAGGAGAAAGCAACAAAAGAATTATTAGTGACTTTTCTGATGGCTCGTCAGTAAAGTAGCAAGTGGAGAGAGTTGAGTTCAACTACTGGCGGTAGGTAGAGCTGGCACATTTTGTCCTTCCCCTCAGTTCTGTCCTATGAACTTCTAAATAAGATAATGTGCCTTCTCTACAGATAGGTCTTGTCACAACAGCTTTCTGAGCCAAAGTACTATGTGGTGGGCAGATGAAGGGCAGTGAGGGTTATCTGCCTCACCAACAGCACTACAGGCAAACAGAAGAATTAGCAACTTCCTAGAGATGAGCTGTTGTTTCTTTCACTTGTCACAGTGTTTTCCATCCCAGTCAACAAGGATTTCACACCATCCCTAAAACATATCCTGCTTTTGTAAAGTATGTATTCCTTCAGCCTACTTACAGTTATGAAATGCCACTCTCAACAGTCCTGAAAGAGCACAAATCACAATTCTAATGTTCTTACATTCACGTTTGATTAATGTTCTCTGCACTGAGATACTCCATGCTCATGAGCAGATGGCATAGGACAGACTCTCCTCATGCTATTTTAAACCTACATTATTTCCTGTGTTGAACTCTAGTGTCCAGCCTCTGGCCCAGAATACCAGAAAATGTGTTCAGAGGTGCAATGAGCCAGCCAGTCAGACCTATTGCTGCAACCAGTTTTCTTATCCTATAGAAAACATCTAACCCATCAGTATAGGTCAGCTCTTAGTTCTCCTGGTTGTTGCTTACAGAAGATTTGGAAAGACATAGACAAGCTATGAAGAAAACTGGGTCCCATCTCTGCCACAAATGAGATCTTGGAACACAAAAGACTACTGAGAAACATTCCTAGCTTCTTGTCCTTTCCTTTGAAAAATATATTTCTCCCTCATTTACTTGTCATTGCATTCAACCTAAGCTCTTCTATGGGAAGCCAGTGGTGGTGTCCTCCCTGTGCCAAGGATAGAAAACAGTAAATCAAAACCAAACAAAATCTTTATGAAACTGGAAACAATTGTTCCGAAGAGAGAATCTAGTAAAAGAGAAATAATGAAGAGCAAGGTTTTCTTAAAATCCTCACTTATGTTGATACAATGTTTTACATAATGTAAGTTAAATGAAAGAATCCTACTGTACAGCTAGGAAGGCTCAAGTGATTCTATACCAACAGTATTGAACTTCAACAAATTCTGAAAAACGTTTCAGAATACCAATGGATTTTAATGATTAATAGAACATGTTTTTCTTTCCCTCCAGAATTTTCCTGGATTGACTTTTTACGTATGTCAACCATTCAGCTTGTCAGATTATATAATAAATGGCATACAATAACTGCACAGCACTCAAATTTCATGAAAACTTGGCTGACACAACTAAAAACAACTAAACAAAGGAAACACCAAGGGACAGATCGTAAGCAGAAGCTACTTGGTCTAACCTTTGAAAACAATAGTGCACTACTAATTTATACCATATGAGAATCCATGGGGAAGAAGGAATAGTGGTGGGAATAAAAATATATAGACAAGCAACAAAACCGATATAAGGTTTTGTGTATCCCCATGGAATCCTTCAGAAAATGTGAGAAGGTGCTTAGCTTCCTGACTATGTTTTCTCAGATTCAGTGGTCGGGTGAGATACCCACAAAAATACATCCATGGACCATCACTATAGATGCAGATATAGTTTTTAGAGACCTGGCTATGCCGAGGCTTTATTAGTTAAATATGAAGTACTGAAGCCAACATGATATGAGAATACACAACAACACATTGAAATTGGTTTATACCAATAGTAAAATAGTAAAAATGCTCTTACGCTGCTTTTGCCAGTGGTATTTTCAGCAGCGAGTGCAACTCAGCAGTTTATCTGGGTTGCCTTCAGGGTATCAGTTGGAAACATAATACAGTAAGTGTATGTGAAAGTTTTCTCTAAGTATTTACATCTATAAAATTAAAATGGAGATTTGGGGGGCCTCCCAGGAGCTGTGTTTCTAGTTATTTTGTTTGTCTATGTCCTTCAGCACTTATTAGCAATTCAATGCATTTCACAGCAGTGTGGGAGCACTTTCTACAGGCTTTCCTTTCAGTGGGAAGGTGGCTACACCAGGTCATTGACAAAAAAATCCCTTAGCCACTTCTCATCAACACTAGTTGCTCCTTTCTCATGCTCATCTCCTGAAGCTTTATTTTCATCAATGACATTGAGAACAGCACAGATGATGCTATTGTCTGTATTTGTACTCTACTACAATATTCTCTGTCTTAAGATTTCACTTGGGATTGCAGGGGGCAACCATCTTAGTAGAAGCTGATGTCATTTGAGAGTCCAGCTCCTGTAGGATGAGACGAAAGTACCAAGCCACCAAAAAAAAAAAAAAAAAATCTATTTAAGAAACCAAACACAAAGATTTTTGTGCTCTTCTAGATCAACAAATGCAAAAAATAAAAATAATGAGTAAGAATAGAGAACAATTTTTAATCACACTGGAGTTACCAGGAGTAAAGCACTCATGTGGTGAAGCCTTGAGTCTAATTTGCAGGGAAGATGCCAGATGCAACAGGCCACTAGAAGCTAGTTAAGTCAAGTTCTGGACTCCATCAGCAGGTAGATAGATGAGCTTGTTTAACTTTTGCCAAATAAAAAAATGGAAAGTCAATGTCACGAACATCAGTCTTTTATATATAATCTACCTTGGTCTCTGCTGCAGTTCAGAATTTCTCCTATCTTCTCCTATGTTCTTAATAAGAACATAAGACCCCCTCTAACCTTTACCCTTCATCTGCAGTTTACACAAACCTCAGGGATATGAACCAAAAGCTCCTTCTTCCACAACAATACTTATCCTCATTCTGGTCCTTCACAAACCATTTCTTAAAATTTACGAACTTCACACCATGATCAATCTTATCTTTTTCAAAATTCCAGGAACAGCAAGCATCTGTCTTAGACAGCTTTGCTTTTACCTTCTATTGTAATAACTAGACTAACAAACAGACCAAGTAGATGATTAAAAACTGGTCTCCCTTTGACTTGGGAAGTACTAATATGAACTGTGTAATAATACATGATTTTTTGGCCTAATGACTACTTTGCCTCTGCTTTCTTTGTAAAATTTCAAGTCTTTGTAATTGCATTAGGAGATAAACATGATAGATACGTTCAAAAATAAATAAAAAGCCTGTAATAATTTATCTATATGGAAACAGTTTATGTTAAAGTTCCAAGGTATTTGGATTTAAATCTTGTAAAAATGTGGGGTTTTCTCAATTTTCCATTGCAATTTATTAGTTAGAATTGTCTCAGATGGAGTTAACTGGAAAGCAAAAATATACAATAGATGAAAACGAAGGAAATCAAAGCCACCAGAGATCTTTGTATGCTGCGAGCAGGAGCACTCACTCACAAATTCTTCTGAAGGCCACTGAACACTTCAGCCACAGAAATGCAACTGAGCACAAATGTTCAACTTTTCTCTGCCAGCATCCACTCACTGTATTAGATACTAAATATGAAGTGCTCAAGAGTCAAACTGGATGAAGGAGCTGCAGTTGTCAGACACTTTTCACACAATCCCTGGAAGACCAGGTGAATCAGCAGGAATAGACTGTATTATAGGCTGTTTCCTCTCAGACCAGAGACACCAGCCTCTGGCATTTTGTCTGGCTGGGACTCAATGCTTGTAATTAATTAAACTAATTTGTTCACAGTAAGCCTCCAGCCCTGCCCCAGCGAAGTGAAGAGGAAACAGGAGGCACAATGAGATGCCTTCTGTTTTCACGCTATGTAGCTCAGGTGAGACATTCTTTTTAATGACTGAACCCAAGTTTAGTTCCTTTTTTTCCCCTTTCTTGTGGAAGATGTTTCTTTTTCTAACACATCCTAGAAAAAATTCTCTAATTCAAAGGACTACTTCACTCTTTCTTCAGAGCATCTTCTAAAGAAGAAGAACAACACAAGAGACTAGCTACTAGCAAAAGTAGCTTCCGTAAACAAGGATAACTCAACAATTGAAAATCAGCGTTCACTTAGAACCAAGCTGGAGGATGAATGCTCAAAACCAGGAGGGAAGATACCAACTGAATGAAGAAAAGAAGTCAGCTAGCAAGTGCCCAGAGACAGCACTCATGAATAATTTTTTCAGATCCTACAACTGTACACTGAATAGCACTAGGAATGATTTGTTGGGGACCAAAACATACGAGTCAGGTCATCGCATTTTTTCAGACCAGTGGTGGATTGCACAGAGGATTTGTTGCATTTTTCACGTAGCACAAAAGTCAAAGAATACTTATTAAAAGTTTCCAATAATTAAATATATATATATACACACACAGAGATAATAATCAAAGCTGCGAAATTTGGATAGATTGAAGAAAGAGCTATAGTTATTATGTAAGTCATTCAGCAATGTCAAGATCACTCATTCAGGCTGTCAGCTTTGACAAAACTCACACTACAGATTAAGACCAGGCCATTTATCAAAGAATTGCCTATCAGAAAATCATGATGATGGGGTCAGAAACTTCTCTGCAAACCATCATTATCACTTAGTGCATCAGTCAGCAATTTGAACACCATCTGAAGAGCCAAAGGCTTTGACAATGTGGTAAGGCAGAGTCTTCAATGAGCAGGCCATTGGGGTGTCTCTGAGCCATTGACTACACCCTTCTGGTCCCCAGATAGATCTGCACTGTCACATTCCCAAGCACTCAGTAGTACCACTGCTCATAACAGTTATACACTATCCCTGATATAAATTTACGCAAACACAACACAGAAAATGGCAACAGCAGCTAAAACCGGGGTCCTCAAACTACGGCCCGCGGGCCAGATACAGCCCCCCAGGGTCCTCAATCAGGCCCGCTGGTATTTACAGAACTCCCCCCAAGCCGGGGGTTGGGGGGGGAAACCAAGAAGCTGCAGATGACTTCCTGCCACTTAATCCGCGTGCCGGCCTCCACAGCCCCCAAGCGAATCGCCAGAGCCCCGGCGCGGCAAAGTTCCTTCAGTCCCTTCTTGCCACCCTTTCTGGACTGTGCGGCCGGGCTGAGGAGGGGGGCTGCGGCATCAGTGAGGTGGGCGACTCCCCCGTCATTTTTTTTCCAAACTATAGTCCGGC
>JAVSBS010016853.1:10996-55978 GCA_033124195.1 Coracias cyanogaster
TTCTATGTAGAACACCACTTACTACACATTTGTGTAATAATTCAATATGTTCTAGAGCATACTAAGTAGGTAGCCTTGGTGTTCCTCCCAGAAAGTGAAAAATAAAATTATTACTATTTTTTTTTTAAATCACACTTTATCCCTCATGCTAACTGCTACCTCAGATCCTTAGTTATCTCTTCATTTTTTGGCTTCTTAGAAAGCAAGAATCTTGGATCCAAAACCCCAAAGAGTAATTCCAAATTTCGCTTTAAACAGTCATTTCAAGCACTCTAGCTGCACTGGATAGTCTTACCAGGGATGACTGATCCCATTCTTAACATCACTATCAATAACTGACTTCTACTTTTGTATGCCTTGAGGCCCAAACCACAATTACTGATGGAAGCAAGGACTTACTTAAAAGAAGACAGCAGTTCTAATTCTCCCTAAAGTTTCTTTTTAAGATATTTCATCATTAAAGTGGAACTGCCTAGCTGAGGGCAGCCTTCAGAGGCAACAGTTATCCTCTGCTATTTGGTAAACTTCGTGATGCTGGTTGTGACTCCATGCCATGGCCGTCAGTGGTGGCACACAGCTTTGATCCACATTTTGGCCCATGGTACTAATTAAAAACAATGTTTCACAGTCAAGTTGGTTAATCTTCAGCATAACAACACGTAATAGAAATGAACAGCAAAGATTCAGCACTCAGTTTTGTCCCATTCTTTCCCGACTTGTGTAATTACAGCCTTCGTACAATTCAGAACAGTCTCCAGGTTGTACTAATGCTTATACATATTTTTTTCTGGTAATGGCTAGGAAAGCAACAACAATAACTTCTATATTGGTGACAAGATTACTTACGCAGGAGCAGGCATGCCAGTGCCACTGGAGTACAGCTTGCTTGCTCTCATCTTCTAAAATTATTGTCTTAATTGCTCTTCCATACAGCATCATTAATAACCTCAAGAGAAAGTTTAAAGCAAGGACTTCTTTTTTTCTATAATTATGCTGTGTCCTTTCTGTTAGTCTGTCAGTAAATCTGTAATTTTAATATTAATCATAGAATCTGAAAAAAATTCAGGTTGGAAAGGACTTCTAAGAGTCACTTAATTCAACCTCATGCTTAGAGCAGGACTTAGGCCAGTTTGCTGAGGGCCTTGGGCAGTCAGGTTTGAAGACCTGCTGCCTCAACCTTGCAAACACAGCTTTCTATTTAGCTCACCTTCATTGCTGCAATGGTGAACATCCAATTTACATTCAGATTGCTGACAATCAGGACCTCTAGTTACTTCTTTGCAGATCTGCTACCTAGAGAGTCAGTCCCCATCCAACACTGCTCCATGGGACTATTCCATCCTAGCTGCAGGACTTTTCCTTCATTACTGTTCAACTTCATGAGGCCCCTGTTATTAGCTGCTTGGCTAGGTATCTCTTAATGGCAGCCCTGCCCTCCAATGCATCAATCACTATCTAAATTACTGTCATCCACAATCCTACTAGGCGCATATTCAGTCTTATTGTCCAAGTTGTTGATTAGGATGTTAACAGTATCATCCCAAGTATCAATCTCAGATGAACACTAGACTTTGAACTGCCGACTACCACTTTCTTTTCTCCACTTGCTTGACGCTCCAGGTATTCTACCCCCATATAAC
This sequence comes from Coracias cyanogaster, assembly GCA_033124195.1. Classification (NCBI taxonomy): domain Eukaryota; kingdom Metazoa; phylum Chordata; class Aves; order Coraciiformes; family Coraciidae; genus Coracias; species Coracias cyanogaster. The sequence continues at coordinate 12,637 of JAVSBS010016853.1, forward strand.
TACATGTGGTGTCATGGTTTAACCGCAGCCAGCAGCTAAGCACCATGCAAGTGGCTTGCTCACTCCCCTCCCAGTGGGATGGGAAGGAGAATCAGAAAAAAAAAAAAAGTAGAATGTGTGGGTTGAGATATAAACAGTTAAATAATTAAAACAAAATATAATAGTAATTGTAATGAAAAGGAATAAAACAGAAAGATAAACAAAGGCCAAGAAAAAACAAATGATGCACAATGCAATTGCCCACCACCTGGAACATTGCTAATTCAGGTTAGGTGTCCTGACCATGCTCCCTCCTAGCTTCTTGTGCACCTGCTCACTGGCAGAGCACAGGAAACTGAAAAGTCCTTAATTTAGGGTAAGCACTACTCAGCAATAACTAAAACATCAGTGTGTTATCTGCAGTATTCTCACACTAAATCCAAAACATGGCACTGTACCAGCTACTGAGGAAGAAAATTATCTCAGCTGAAGCCAGGACAATGGTATCATATAATATACTGTTGTTGAATCACAAAAGGAAAAGACAGGAAGGAAGACAATGAACAACTTACCAGTTATATGTACATGAAAAAGCTGTATTTTAAAGGGTTAAGTATGTCTTTAAGAATCATGCCATGATTTTTTTCAATCCTTGATTTACTAATGGGAATTTCCTGACATCTTTCCATCTTTATCCTTTTTCAGCTGATCTTCTTGCATGGATTCCTTAAAATACACATTTTATTTAACAACAGCTAAGCATGCTTTTGGAAAACTGCAACCAGTCAGATAGTTTAAGTAGCCAGGTAATCTTTCCTGCTGTACATAACAGACAAGGCTATTTCCAACACTACCTTCTCCTTTTAATTCATCTGCTACAAATGTTGTGCTAAGTTCTATTGGACTACTTTCTCTTTCACTGTGAGAGAAGTAGCTAAGTCTTCTTAGCAAGGAAACTTTACAATCACTGCAAGTGTCACTATCTTAAACAAGATGCAGGAGCCTTTATTTGCACTATTGTTCCCACAATATTTACCTGCTTATTTATCATGCCTTGATGATCAGAAAAGCGAAGAGAAAAAATAAGGTTTTGTGAGGTGAGTAAACAAAAAAGAAAACTTTGATCAAGTTATATGTATCTGGACACTGGAATCAGAGAGTAAGAACACTCTTGGTTTTTATGTTTGTGCTATGGGATTCAGACAGTGCAGAGGAGAAAAATGAGAAAAATATGCTTGAAGGATGTCTGAAACTGGGATTTGGCAGCTGTCAGAAGGAAAGAACTGGAGCTCACAAGGAAAAGCTAACAGGCTCAACAGACATAATCATGCACGTATGCTGGTATATGTATAAAATACATTATGTCATCATCAAAAATTATTGTACAATATGACAGCACAATAAATTCTACTGTGGCAGTTTGTTTGTTCATTTCCAGAGAGAAAAGCATTAAGAAACTTCACCAAAGCAAACAAACTATAAGTACTTTTATAGACTTTTAAGTTACATTAGATACTAGAATAATATCTGATACAAAACCCATCAACTGTCCACGGATTCTTAGAAAAGTATTTATGGTTGTGTTTCAGCTGCATTGAGCTTTTAATTTTTTTTTTTTTTTTTTTAAGGAACTATGCTCCCAGTTCAAATGTAAAAATGGTTAAAGAATGTTCTTTAAAAGTTAAGAATAACGAATAAGCTCTCCATATAAATTTCTCACACTAAACACTGTTTTGCAGTGCATCTTCATGCTTAACTCCTTGATGTACAACTGTGCTATTAGCTTTTGTGAAGACGGTAAGTAACCTGTTTCTATACAAGCTACCAAGTACTGCTTACTCTTGACAACTCCTCTAATCCACTGGAAAAACAGAATTAAAACATGAAAATAAAATAATAATCTGATAACAGTGATAAGTAAAAACATGAAATAACTTTAGTAAAAATACTAAGCTATTACCAATGACCAGAACAAACTGGGCTGGTGCTTGCTGAAGCACAAATCTCTGGAGGATGGCAAACCATGTATTATCACACACTCCCAGACTGCATAGCCTAGATAGTCTGTGATGCTTCTACTAAAAGGACATAATCAGAACCCTTGTTATACATTACTGAGATCGGCAGCATAGCCTTTATAATAACTGACATACCTTACATTCCAGCTGCTGACATAGACGTTAAGATTGGCAGAGGTTTCTGCACCAATAAAACAGGGGGACCAAGAAAAAGATACTACATGTGCTTGGGGTTTTTCTTAATTATAAGTCAGTCTTTTTGTACCTTACAACATTTTATGTCTACTTCTTACAAGTAGAAACACTGAAGCTATTTTTAAAGAATGTTAATCCCAAAAGAGAAAGAATGTTAATCCCAAAAGAGAAAGAATGTTAATCTCAAAAGAAGAAGGTTTGATTTTGCTATAAATACCCTGAGTATTACAGTCCTTGGTCTAGTCTGAACTGAACAAAAGCACCCTGCTAAAATACATGATGATTCCCCAGTGTCCACAGAACTTCATATTGGACTGAAAAGACTACAATGTAGCAGTCCAATTTGTTGTCAAGCAGATAACAAACAAAATCTACAGATACACAACATAAGGGTAATAACCCTTGACTGTTTTAAGATTAAGTTTCTGTTTCTCAAACATACAAAACTGATCAACATTAACATTATTAAAAAACATATAATTTCAAATAATTTTTGTTGATGATAAAGACTAAAAAACAACTTTGTTCCTTCCTTAGTCATGCTGGAAAATATATTTTACTCCTAAAACATACTGAAGTGCTTTACTTCCGCTAGTGACCTGGACAGCTTAATACCTGCCCATACACAGTCCAAAGAAGTTCTGAAAACCCACCTAAAGAAGATTTTTGTTTTGGAAAATCCATGTTTAAGAACACACAAGATCCATAGCTTCCATTAATAAATTTTCAAATGTAAATACATTGTTTATGCACTTAAACACTCCTCTATGTTGTATCCTTATGAAAAGGTTGTATATTTTATATGCTATTTCAGAAAGAAAAGAATTATTTAAATATAAAACACATTTACTGAACTTAAAAAATAATTTTAAAAGAATGGTTTTTTTACTTTTACTGGATCAAGCTCTGCAGAATAGAAATACATTACCAAAAATCGAAGATTCTTTCAAGATAAAACCAGGATAACATTAAATATTCATACTCAGCTGAAACATATTGGTGGTAGTAGTAGTAAGGCAAAATCTGGCAAAGGAAAATGAAAACTATTGCTGTATATTACCAATTCTCCATACAGGTGTTTGTGGACTAGAGACAGAATTTAGCCATAAAGGATGACAAGTGTGTGATCCTGTAGCAGAAGTGTACCTTTTCATTACTGTTTCTTTACCTCTGTGGTCACTGGATTTTAAAAGTAAAATTACTTCCACCTTAAGGGAAAATAAGGTGGCTTAAAGAAAAATAAAACCAAAAAACAGTAGAAAGTTTTTCTTGGTGATTAAATTGCTGACCAATGTCACTGGATACACTATATTTGAAGGGAAATGAACATCCTCTTGGTGATGCTCACTGTCCCACACCACCAGGAGATCCAAGAGCATGGCAGTGCCTGCTTATTGTCCGTTTGCAGCATGGGACTGTTCACTGGGTTACTAAAGAAATTTTCAGTTCACACTCTTTTCTGAATGTAGTCTATGCCAGCTCTAGGGCAGTAGATTAGGAACAAAAATATGTCAGAGAAGTTTCTCCAAATACAGTTTACTACATTTCATCTTTGAGGACTATGCATGATGTGATACTATTATGATAGTCAAGGTGTAAGACTAAATGGAAGAAAAACTAATAAACCAACTTTCTACTTTGTTAAAATGGATATACACGGATGATAAAAACCGAACCTGCTATCACCACAAAATTAATACAGCAGGTACCTACCAACATTGTCTCTTGCAAATGAAACAAATTCCCCATGAGCTTCTGAAGCAAAATACTATTCCTGAAATTTTCTGTAAAATGGTACAAAGACAAAAGAAAGTACAGTTCCATGGCCATTATAGCACAAGTTTGAAGACTCGAAGTTTCATGAAACTTCAAACAGATGCCATAACATGCTGCTTAAATCAGTTTGTACAACACGGTAATTTGGACTAGACAACATATTACCAAGAGGAATATTGGTAAGAAAGGGACATATTCATTTTTTGCAACAGAAAAGGTGAGACTCTTCATCATTGTCAGAATAGTAGTAGCTAGGCAAGAGGTACTATATTGGGAAAAAAAGGATTTTTATCAGATTTTTGGTCCACTTTTTCATGATGCTTTACTGCCTTCTTTTCAAACTTTTAAATGTTATGTAATATTCTATTCAGTTTGCTATTAATTTGAAGAACAGTTCTTCAACCTTGCTGTACTTTTAAATGGTTAAGCAGTACCAAGTCCCTCAAGAGGGATTTCATTAAATAAAGCATTTTAAGATTGACTTACCCATTAAAAAAGTTTGCACTTGCTGTTTTGAACAAACAAATACCGAATATCCTCAGATGTTCCTAAATTGCATTTATATTCTAGGCAGATTTTAAAAAGTGTATGTGCAACACAAATATTTAGTCTAATTCTAACATTCAGTAAAAGCTGGCTGTTCTTGAGACTCTCTGCAAAGGATAATTTAACCTGTCTTACAATCACAAAATGAAAGACTGATGAGGGTTAAGATTTTTTTGTCCTTAAGTTTTAAAAACGTAAATTCAAAATGCTCTTCCCCCCCACACATGCATTTTCATTTCCACATTCAGACTGAAGAGAAGGAGATTTTATAACTGTACTCATTTCAGTAAACTCGCATGTAGTTCACAAGAAATAACAAAGATTCCCTACCTTGATGGACTGACTGTAAGGTCCTATGTTAGCAGGTGCCCAGTGGGAAATGCTCCGTACATGCATGACCAGTTTTTCATCACGTAACACATCATCCGTTGCAATGTCACACTTATGTGCAAGGCAGTCAATGGAAAACAACACTCCATCAGGTAACAGGGTTTCCACACATACTCTGAAAACACAAGACATTTTTTTCAAAGTTAGATTGCAACAACTTTCAGCATTTCTTTTCCATGGGTTTTTCATTTGGATACTTAATGTTACCAAACCTTATCAGACACACAAACCAAAGCCTATGGTATTGCAATTACCTGCTAGCATTTACACTGTTATCTCCTCTCCAAATAATGATCAACTTCAGACTATCCAGCAAGATAATTTCCATTACTGAGGAGAAACTAGCACCATAGCCAATGGATTGTTTCCATTTGGCTATTTTTATGATGTTTATTACATTATTAAGAATACATGAGTTCTTCTGTTAAAAAAACCTTGATCACAGAACTCAGGAAATGCCAGGGAAGTTGCTAAGCAGCCTTCAGACTGAGTGTATCATTGTCACATTCTTACCTCCATGCACTTTACACTGAATCTCCTTTCAGTGTAAAACCTTTCCAGAGGTTCAGGTTTCTAAAAAGCAGCAGTTTCTTGTTCCTTTACACCCTTCTCACATGTTATCACACAATACTAAGCATATTTTTCTATTATACTTCAAGTTACATGACAGATACACTTAGGAGAGGACTGAAAATCTACATAAGCATTCCTTTTAAAAGTTCACTTTTGTTTGCTCCAAGGAAGACTGAATGCCTGGATGGACAGACAGACAGTCTGTTGCATACAGCCAGTGAAATAGCAGAGGGTTTGTGTGGGGAAATCAGCATTTTAAAGCCTGAAAAATAATGTATTTGCAGTCCATGCATTAAAAAAGTCATTTAGCTCCCAGCAGGAATCTAACAAAAAATTACTTGTTCTCTTTACATATCATGTAACATAACCTTACAAAAATTCTTCTCATCTTGCTTATTTCTTCAAAGAAAACTCCCCTCCTCCCACATGCAAATACAGTATTTCTTCCTCATTACCATCATCATAAGCATGGATGAATGGATTTTCTGCTTGGGTTGGTAAATTTTCAAGACAATTTTGCAAATTTAGTGCAGATCCACGCCCTTGAGTCAGTGCTTCCAGCATATTGCTTGTGAGAACTCCCACCACCAGGTCTCTGTGCATAATGCAATGATGCAGTCATGCAAACTGTTGTAAACTTTTTTTTCCTGCACAAAATGCAACATAAATCTATTTGCTCCATAAAAATAATAATACAAACCCTTTTTCCTGCAACTTCCTCATCTTTCTACCTGTTATTTTAGTTATGGAAGAGTGTGTGGCTGGTTATGCAAATCTGGAGGCTTAAAACATGCAGCAACATGAGACATGAAGGAAGCTAAATTGGGAAAAGTGTCAAAAAGGGAACTTAAGATGCATAGGAGTGGAGATTCATTTTGTGTAGTTTACAGGTGGGACTCGATCCCTTCTCTAAAGGCACACACAACCAACACTGCATCCTTCTGTGACTTAATAATCGTAGACTATAATTGGCATCTCGAAGAAGTCTCTTCCTGCTTTCTTTTGGTCTCTTATGACACTGAGACAGTGTAGGAGAATGTGAATCTATGATGAAATACATTACCTTAATTATGTCTTTTACCTATCTGTCATGCTATAGTCATGCCTGTGCTACACTTCATATTCTGTAATAAGAGTACGAAATAAAGCACTTTACATTACAAAATGGCTAAGCAATTTATTTTAAGAATATGAACAATACATGATGTTTGACCTTAGAGTTGACCCTACTTTAAGCAGGGGATTGGACTAGATGACTTCGAGAGGTACCTTCCAACCTGCATTAACCTATGATCCAAGTTGAATTTTTCAAGCTAGGGCAGTTTTGCATACTGAGCATATTATCTCACATGCTTAACAACATCAATTACTGTAGTAAGTAATAAACCTTTCTGACAAAGGCAATAAAGAATTTACAAATGTAAAAACAGTTTTAACACATGCCTTTAAAAAAAACAGAACAAAAATTTCATAGGCTAGGTGTTTGTTACCCAATTTCCAATGAAAATAAAATTTTAAAACCCAACCAACCAAACAAGCAAAAACACATCCAAATAACACAGGAATGACATAACTGCATTCCTAGACCATCAAGCTGATTCATTATGTCAGAGGTGGATTTGGATGCAACATTGAAGATTCTATACAACAGATCTTAAAAAGCTATGGTTTGGGGATCTATGAATGAAAGTGTTACCATCAGTGTAATCAGAATTCTGAAATAATTTCCTCTGAAATTCATTCTTACTGAAATTTCTTCTGAAATTCATTCATTCTTACTGAATATGTAAGTGCAGCTAAACTACCCACTAAGAATCATTATCTAATGGAAACACAAGACATTAAGAACAACCACATTGGATCAGGTCAAAGATCCCTCTAGTCTAGTATTCACCTTCAACCACAGTCAAGCAGGGGAAAAAAAAGGAATAGAGCAGAGGTTTGTGTTGCCATCCAGAGAGATCTCAACAGGCTGGAAAAACAGGCACACAGGAACTTCATGAAGTTCCACAAGAAATTGAAAGTCCTGCACCTGGGGAGGAACAAAGCCATGGTCCAGTATATTTTGGGGGCCAACTGACTTGAAAGTAGCTTTTCAGAGAAGGACCTGGAAGTTCCTGATGGGCACCAAGTTGAACATGACCCAGCAATGTGCCCTTCTGGCAAAGGGAGCTGATGATATTCTGGGCTGCTTTCAGAAGAGTGTTGCTAGCAGAACAAGGAAAAGCAAATAAAATCTCACCAATACAAAACAGTTGTTAGTTCAATCAAGTCACAGAGAAGGACTGAAACTTGTAAAAAATGTATTATTCTTCTATAAGTCCATAAGGGGGTGGGGCATTTATAAACTGTATGGTATCTATTAAGGCAAGAATTTCCAACCCTAGTGTTTTGGAGTTGAGTAGCCCTGATGTGATTACTCCAGAAGGCAACAGAAGTCTACTTCTAAGTCTGTGAGTCATAAGCATTTGGAGTAAAGCTTCATAAATATGGTAACAATAGTTTAGTATATTACAGTGTATCATAAATATACTACAGCAGTAGTGCAATCCTACCTTGCTGGTGGACACAAATCAAATTCTGTCACATAAACTGAATTTATAACATTGAAATCTTTCATGCTCTTCATATACAGATGAACCAAAATAATATCCTTCAGTTTCAATCCCTCTGAAGTCATATTGGCTGCAGGATAAAAATAATATAGCTGTTAAAGATGGAATATTTTAAATGTGTGTAGAAAGACAGCATAGGCATCCTGGTTTTGTTCAGTGAAACCAACTGGTAATAACCCAGCAGTTGCCTAAACACGACTGAAGGCTTTGCAACATACTACCTTTCCCCACATATTACCTGCTTTTTTTATTAAATTCTTTCTCATGTTAGTTTTCTAAATACACAGAAACAGAATACAAATAAATTTTATCCACCCTGAGCAGTGAATTCTTGCCCCAAGAAAACAGACAATGCATTAATGCATGTAGATATGTCACAGTCCAAATTCCTTGTATTCGTAAGTTTTATTATCTCATAATTTTATTATTTTCAGTCTATGACAGCTAGTAATTTATAAAGGACTTTGAATCACAGAAGTACAGGACTGGAAGGGACAATAAGAGGTCCTTTAGTGCATCACCTTCTTCAAAGAAAAGATCAAATATTTATATGCTATTCCAGAGGGACGCTTGTCTAAGCTGTTTTTTAAAACTCTCACTGCAATAATAATCTCCGCATAAACAAAGAGTTATAAATGGCAAGACAGACAATAGGAAACAGAAGTGGCCACAGGAGAAATGAAGGAAAGATGAGAGGAAAGTTCAAGCAGATAGTTAAAGAAAAGAAACTGGGAAGTCAAGATCATCTGAATGTGTATGCATAGAAAATTCCAGTCATAGCACTTTAGAAGAATATTACTTTTACATAGTCAACACCCTAACAAGATATGTGAATCAGCTCTGCAATGTGTAACTCATGAGCAGTAGAAACTAAATGAAGGCAAAATCTTCTCTGAATATAAAATATATATAATAATAGAATGTCATGTGATCTAACTTAAATAAAATAAGTAAAGCTCTCCTCAGTATAACTTTGGGGATCTTGTCCTTTAATGTTAGAGTCTGTACCTGTATATATCTATATCTTTGCTTTCCCCTGGAAAAGAATGGAATTCTCATCGACAGAAAAGGAACTGTGTGCTAAATCATAGAAGATATTATATACCAATCAACACAGAACTCCTATGAAGTCAAGATACATCTCTAGAAATATTGGCTGAGAAATTAGCACATAAAAATAATTCTGTTCAGAAATATAAATGTGTTTGAATGCTGCCTGATAGCAATTACTAGGTCAATACCAGCTGCTATGTCATCAGCCAAAGAGGAAACGAGGACATTTTTCAAATTTCTAGCCAGCATTTTAGTCAAAAAAAGGAAGTTTTGGCCTGTAGTTAAAAATTCTGCAGCATTATGTGGAATACTGGAGAGGAAAAAAGCAACCAAACTGAATCATAACCCCAGGTATAAATTTAAAATGCACAAAGCAACAAACTCTTAATTTGTGGACATGTAACAGTATTACAGCAAGTTGAAAACAAAGAGATTTGGATAAATTCATAATTCCTAGCTTTATTAAAAAAAAAAAAAAAATCTTCTTTAAGTTAAAGTACAGTCCCCTTTTCCTCTGCATGAATTAGAGGAGTGATGGGAAATAATTCCTCCCTAGCTTGTAAGAAGAATATAATTGACCTCCTAAAGCACTCTATCTGGTAGAAAGGCATAAATGATGAACTAGTTACCAACCCACCACTTTGGTTCTGAATAAGAACTTCTGTTTCCCAAGGAGAGGACCCTTAGGCAGCACATTTCCAGGATGTACAGGGAAATCATACTGCCTTTCTGTTGAATTTCAAGCCACTCACTGTTCCTAATAAATCACAAAATATGCATAGATGAGACTCATCCTTAGTTAGGCAGAACTGCCTAAAAAGAACTGACCCAAAAGATAATGTTGGCTGAAGTACAGCTTCATTTTTTTAAATGGGTTATCCAGAATCCTTAGGCTGAGAGCCACAAAAGACAGTATCTAAACTGTCTACAGGAAGTAGCATTTTAGACTAAATTTTCATGTAATAAAAATCAATGTAGTTCCCTTCAAGCCTATGGAGCTTTGCCATGGTACAGATGCACCAGAGCTGTTTGATACACATAAGTGTGTCCAGTTCTGGGCTCCCCAGTTCAAGAGAGACAGGGCACTACTGGACAGAGTCCAACGGAGAGCTATGACGATGATTAAGCAACTGAACATCTCTCTTACAAGGAAAGGCTGAGAGACCTGAGGCTCTTTAGCCTGCAGAAGAGAGGGCTGAGAGGCAATCATATCAATGTTTATAAATATCTGAAGGGTGGGTGTCAAGATGATGGGGCCAGTCTCTTTTCAGTGATGCCTAGGGATAGGACAAGGGGCAACAGGCACAACCTGGAACACAGGAAGTTCCACCTCAACATGAGGAAAAACTTATTTACTGTGAGGATGCCAGAGCACTGGAACAGGCTGCCCAGAAAGGTGGTGGAGTCTTCTTCTCTGGAGACTTTCAAAACCTGTCTGGATGCATTCCTGTGTGGCCTGCCCTAGGTGAATCTGCTTTGGCAGGGGTTTGGACCAGAGGTCGCTTTCAACCCCTACCATTCTGTCATTGCAATTTTGTCAACTTCCAATCATATCTAAAGAAAATTTTAACAAAAAAGTTTAAGAAAATAAATGTAAAACAGTAATATACTGCATTCCCTCCTGCTCTTGGCTTCACAGAGGAATTCCATCCACTTTACAGAACAACCACATTTAATAATGTCTAGTAATAAATTTCAATTTCTGAATCCTTTTGGCAGCACATACCCTCTTTAGAGGTGATTAAATCAGTTAATGCAGCAAAGAGGTTAAAAGGACTGTGCCTATTCCATTCTCGCAGCACTGAAAACTGAACCACTTCATAGATTGTAAGTATGTGTTCATAAAAAGCCTTGTGAATATTTGCAGATCAGTTACATTCTCAGAAACAAAATGTTTCTTCTGCTATGACAGAAGCATTATTTATTCAGTCTTCCACCATCATTTCCAAAAAGATAAAAACTTTTGGAAATATGAGAACTGACATTTTCTATTAAGGATCAGAAAATTACAATTCCTTAATTTTTTTTTTTATTATAATATAGCTAATGCAAGTCATTTGCTGAAAGCAATAGGCTACCGTAATGGTCAGAGACACAATCTTTTTTGACAGATGCTAAGGCAAAAACATATAAAGTTTGCACTGTCAGATTTCCATTGAAATATAACGAGAACAAAATAAAACATTACACAACACTTCTGCTTCAGTTTACAGATTATGCCTAGATTTACACTAAATACTATTGTCTTTCACTAAAAGTTTGTTCACATCCACCTTGCTGATTTCCAAGCACACAAAAACTATCTTAATGACCTCCTACAAAGTATAAAACTTTGCTTCTGAAAAAAAAATTGAGGGTTTCTTCATCATCTTGTATTCAATCATGAATACTCAGCTGCACATGAAGAAAAAAAGATTTTATAGGACAATACCTCATGCAAATTCATGCACAAGAATATGAGCCTACTCATTTAGATGCCAAAAATTATTTCCATTTTTACGAATGAAGTGTGTATAAATATACTTCACTTAACATTTAGAATTAAAAAGAAAATAAAAATAGAAAAATGTGAACATTATTTTATATGTCAGCATCTTGTAAGACAGGGATAGTGAGGAACCTGGATTTCATGATTCCCAAGATAGCAATTTCTCCTTTACACTAAGAATATAAATGAGATTTACTGTTACTGACCAAATACTAGATGCCAAAATGTGCAATGCTTTTCTAGAAAACTTAATTTAAAATTATTGTAGCTAGTAGATAGCTTTTGCAAGTAGACAGCATCCATAGAATACATGCACACTCACATACACAGTGTATATTGCAAGAAAGCTATAAAGCAAGTTATAAAGTGAGTAAGTACTGTGGAAATAGTGTTGTTACAGTGATATGAACACTACTCTGGCTTTCCAGGGTCTTAAAAAGCCAGTCAAATTCTGACGTGTTCAACATTACAGCTAGCAGTCTTGATATCAATGATTCCAATCAAATGCAGAATGAGACAGCAAACTGACAACCACAACATTCAGTTATAAAACCATATGACAATACAGATTCTTACTTTATACTATATTAAAAGTAGTATAGTTAACAGTAGATAATGCATTAACTGTGTAAAGCACCTCGGAGAGAAGAAAACGCTTCCCTTGCTGCCTCTTGAGCATTTTTGCCTTTCAATGGAAGGAACCGGGCGGTGATACCTGAAAACCACTGGTAACCACTCAAGGATTTTCCTGAACTGCCAAACGTCTTAACTATGGGAAATGAAGAACAGCACTATGATTACAATAATGAAAGATTTCAGAACATTTACAGAAAAAATCCCCCAAAATTGTAAAAGAATCTTCAAGAAATATTTATAGACAAACAGATAGAAAACAAAAACTTGAAAGAAGTGTGCTGGTTACAAGCTTCCAAGTGCAACTTGACAAATCCTTCTTCAACACTGCCTTCAGAAAATATGCCTGCAAGTAGAATTTAGCTGAGAATTTCAGTACTTTCTCTCCATGTTTCCATTTCCTTGTTACAATTTCTCTACCTGTTTTGATACAGATTTGGCACCAGAGGTGACACTGTAAAGCTAAAATTTTCAGAAGTTTCTAAATGACATAGGAACAGATTTTCAAACTTATATGCCAAACATTAATGGAGGCTAGGTGTTTAACCTGGTTCTGATCACTTTAGCAAATGTTTAGACGTTTTTTAACATTCCACATAACCATTTTCAAGAACCTAAAAACCATTCAATATCAAACACTGTTATGCTATGAAACTTAGTTTTCAGAAATGTACCAGTCTTGGCATGTAGGGTAACAGTGATCCTGTGGTATTTCAGTGAGGTACCAACCTATGAACTCAGGCTTACCTTGCATTAGTCAACTCATGTTTGAGACAATATCAGGCATATGATTAGTTACTGCAGCTCACCTGCGAGGCAGTAACTTTCTAGGCTGCTAAACTTGACATGCACATCAACCTGAGGTTGCTTGGGCAGGGATAGACTCATACATGATATAAGCAAGTTGAATGGTTGCATTTTGTACTCCATTTTAAAGTTTGCTTCTCTATCTTCAGTTGACAAACAGTAGAGTATGGGTACAGGTATGGTTAGACTTTTTAAATAAAATTCCATGCAAATGAATGGTTATATTACAGCAATTTCATTCAGGCAAACAGAACGCTTTTCTGAAATAAAGGAAAAAAATGGTTATGCTTCTTCTGTAAAATAAGTTTAAATGCTTCATTACTATTGATCCTATCTATAGATTCCTATCAGAAAACTGCAGTGTAGTACGACCTCTTTTTTTCCCAGACTGATTATTAAAGGTCATGAACATTCTTTTCAGGAGTGTTCTGTAGTAACTAACAGCGTACTCCACCACAACACATTTCATATTATTTGAATAATAATGTAATAATATTTCAGCTGACTCACTGAAATCCAAAGAATTACATTTCAAAGACTTCCAGATGACTGGAATGTTTTCCTGTGGTTCATCCTCTTCTGATGAAGGAAAAATATCGTCATCATTGCAGGTTACTTCACAAGAGCAGCTGTTGACCATAAGTGTACCTGAAGATTCCTCCTGCTTGAGACAAACATTATGAAATAAGAAAGTAAACACCACACCAAGTAGTATGAAATCAGCACTTTTTATCATTAAAATTTTGGGTTTCAATTACAAAAAATACTACAGCTCAATGGGTATGTAAACTTATGTTCCATGTATGTAAACTTCATGTCCATCATCAAGTACAGCATTAGGATTTCCCACGACTTAGATTGCAGACAGTGGTAGAACACAATGGGCTCCTGTTGACACATCATATGGAATAAAAATGGAGACTTAGTAGTAAATAAGGACAACAGATAGGAAAAACAGTGAGTCTCAAGAGACAGAAAGAATGCTATGATGAAGAAATGCTGTTCCATAATTATACACAAGACAATTGCTCTCCAAAACCAGTATAAATTGTACAAAAGTAACAACTTGATGATTAACACTGTCACTAAACATTTGAAACAAAGAAAAAGACTAGCAAGAAAATTTTAAAACTTATGGAACCTTGAGTGAATGCAGTCTATGTGAAAAACAAAAATATCTTTCCAGTCATCTCACAAAGACCGTTCCTTCCATCAAATTGAACCTTTTGGCAATCCTTAAATATGGATTAGAAACTGCTGAATATTCTTCCACCTCACAGATAAATATACTATCTATCGAATTTCCATGCAAATGTCTTCAGAATATTAACATTACACAGCAAAACACTGAAAAGGGCGCCTGAAGGTTGACCTTCTGCATTCTCTTTTTAACAATTAGATCTCATCAATTTGCTAAATAAAATGGGATATATTAAAAATTACTAATCAAATTTATTTTATTTTTTCTTTCCTTTAGAAAACAAAATATATCTTATTGCAACTACAAAAGTTTTCTCTTGACATTAAGAAAAAAAAAGTGAGTGGAAAAAAAGGTAGAAAACTAAAGTATGCATCAGAAGTCTGCAATGAGGACTCACCATTTACATCAGTACTTCACTGGACAGAAAAAGGATCCAGTTAAGTTAGAGCAGTGTATTAGGAGATTTTCAGGAAAGGCTAAATTACAAAAAGGTCATTACTTATGAGAGAAAACTCAGCTCTGCTGGCTTTAAAAGGGCTCAAGGGGAGGTTTATAAGCACTGTAAACACTAAAGCTATGCTCTAAGAGGAGATGATGTTCTTTGATTGGACCTCATTTTATTAATTCCTCCAAGAAAGGCACGAAAGTCAAGGCAATAATCTATTTTATGTGAATCATTTGTACATGAGAGGTTAAAAGAAGTCAACTAAATGTAACGTAACAACACAAAGATGGAAACTGCAATTTGGCACCAACACGACATGCGTCTCAACGTTACAATATACAAGCACCCAACAGCATCTATACCATTTCCCACTCATCAAATTACACCTTTGACTACTGCTGTCGGTTGATACATTTTGCCGGTACCCAGAGGGCTGCCTGATAGTCCCTGACCCTTCAGGTATGACTCACAAAACAAAGCAGCAGGAACACAAATCTGTAATTGAAATAGATCTTAGGATGGATTATGCTACAAGAATCAAGAAAATGCCATTTCTTAATTTTTTTCCAAAGTTGTTATTTTTTTATTCATTAGATGTTGCTTTATAGAAATATACAGACTGTACAGTGGCATGAAGTGTTAGAATTGCTACCATTTCCTTCTTGCAAAGTGTTTTTTTATTAAACTAATTGCTTTTACTGACTAATTTGTAATGTCCATCATGAAACAATTAATTTGCATTGCAGCGCAGGCATTCACTGAGTACTAATGCAGCATAATACAGAGTTTGCACTGTTTGGTCCCACCCTCTGAGTAAGCATGCATAGACACAGTGATATGAAAGATACCATCAGAAAGCTGCTTGGGTTTGTTTTTAGATCACCTGTATTCTAAATTCAATATGTTATAACAATCCATTATTAGGCAAAAAGAAAAAAACATTAACTGGAAAAGAAAAAGTTCCAGCTTGCCAGTATGACGCCACTTTGTTTCTTGCTTTTGTTATGATATACATATTACCTTTGAAGAGATCCAGAGCTACTGTAGGTACTTCTTCTAGGTAGAATATACAGTAGGTATCTTCTGTAGGTACTATTAGAGACCTGTAACTTCTCCCCATTCTCTATCCTGGAGGACTGAATTTATATGCTCTGCAAGTAAATGTGAAAAGAGCACCTATTCCATTTTTATGACATCTGTGAAAATTGTACTTTCGACTATGTTTCTAAACATGTTTTCTGCAAAATGTGCTTCATAAAAAATTCATGGAGATGTGATGAGACTCACAGACTGTATCACAACTGGTTTGGTGTAACCTACAGAATATCCCTGTAGCTTTGTAATTTGTTAATATTAAAAATAGCCCAAATTGAAGCTGCATGGAATGTTTGTATCATCCAGAATCTCATCCTTTTTTCCTAAAAATCTCAGTATTTTATAAATTGTTAAGCTTATATGAATATAGCTTCACAGATAAAAACAAAAAGACACATCTATGTTTACACACACACATAAACAGCTGGTCAGTTGCAAAATTTTTGGAAATTTCTAAGAAATACCAGGAATTCTACAATGCATACACCAAGGATCATAAAAATAATTATAGGCTACTGTTGATTTCAATGCCTATGATACATCACAATGATTCATTCAAGGCTGACTCCCACCATGCTCCAAAAGCATAGGTAATCAATCACTTTCCGCAGCAGCACAGGTGCAGGCCACAGCAGAAGTATTAGGTGTGGAATCTGGCACTAGAAGAACAACAAACTCAGTGCCAGCCTAAGTAGAGCTGCCAGACTCTGTTTAGTAGCTATATTCAAATCTCACACAAATGTTGGTCTTCCATTCCTGTCGACAGAGAAAGCAATCTAAGAATTTAAAACTTACAGACTGCCACAAACAGACTAACTTTCCTTGAATAAAATTCTCATCATTTAAGGAAAGAAAAAAAATCAAGCTTGCTGTAATGACATTTTAATTAAATGCTACAGAACCTATTTTATCACATAACATTTTCATGTTACTTCACAGAAGCAATATATTTTCCCATTTGTTACACTGCTTCTCCCACACCCACTGTACATTGTGATACCAACCTAATTTTGGATCAGAGCCTGCATGCATGCATATGCTTAACTATATTCACATAAATCATGTCATTGATGCAAGTGCGCTCAGACTGAAGTTAAGCAAATGCATGCATGTTCCAAGATCTGAATTCTCCTGTTGAAAAAAGCCTTGGAGCTAGGTCTTTGACTGATATAGCTGAAATTCCATGCAGTGGTCTTTTATGAAAACAACAGATTGCCTTCTTAAAAAGCTTACGTTCTCCACTACAGAAACTGGTATAAAAACCTATCACAACACAATTCCAAAACTGATAGTTCTCCCACTGAGAAGCAATGAGAATACAGTGAGGCCGAGAGCTCAAAAGATGTAAGGAAAGACTATGATAATCTCTTTATTCTTTGTGGTGTACCTTGATAACAGAACACCTTGAAATAAATAAAATGAGAGAAACCACACAACATCATCTTGCTGTACTTCAAGACACATAGGAAAGAAGGCCCTTTACTCTGAAAGGCTTTAAAACAAAGTTTCTTCATTATGAAAAGAGAACAAAAAAACTCTCTTTTGTCAGAGAACTGGGCTGAATCTGCAGTCAAATGGAGAAGGAAAGAAAATCCTTTCTTTATTATCTTAGTGTTTGAAATAAATCAGTGTACAAACATTTTTGTAGTATTTATTACAAAGTTTTGAAAGCATAACTGCAAGGGTTATCTACACAGTTATGATGCAGAAAGGAGACTAAAGGTTACCTAGGAGAGCCACCATTCAGTGATGACACAGTAATCAAAAAATGCCACCCTCAATGCCTCCAAAAAAACTTATTTTACAACTTGAAATTCCTTCCTATTCTGCCAACATCACTTACAAAGTTTAACTCAACAGCTGAAGTCTTAACTGGAGATTAACTAAAATAATTCAGGCCAGATGGAACTGGACAGAAATGGGCTACGAAATATTAAATCAAATCTAACTTGCAGGATCATGCTCCTTTAGTACATAAGGCATGTAAATACCTTCTAAATACCTTCTCTAACTTTTACAAGTGCTTTTAAAATAGTATCCAAATTGACCTGTGAAATAGATTTGCTGATGTTTAACTGCTTGCACATCTGAAACGCACTCCACCCAAATAGGCCAAGATCTTTTACAAATAGGAAAATAAATAAGCCTCACAATATCAGCTTGATAGGTAAATATAATGCAATAGTTATGCTACAAGAAAGAGCAGCAGCAGGCATGATTCCTATATCTCTTACAGGCAAACAGGCTCCTTCCTTCTGCCAAGCGTAGAAAGAAAACTACATGACACCCTCTAATTCTGGACTATCCCTAACTTAAGGGGCTGCAGTTTCACAGTTTGTATTGTGTGATGTATGTGTGCTCCCATTCACTGGAGCTCAGGGAATGAAGTACTCATTATTAAATGGGGGGAAGAACAAATCTTAAAGCATGAATGATAGCTAATATGTTCACTACTATCATCAGAAGCATGTTTGCATCAGCAGAAGCTGCAACAGCTTTAATTTCTGTTTCTGATCATCCAAAAGCCAACACAATAGAGTAACAGAATAGTATAATATGGGGAAAATAAAAATGTTTTGCAAGTCTGTCCTGTCAAAGTAAAAAAAAAAAGTTTCAGAGATTTATTTTTTCCTAATATGAAAATATTTAATATTAAATTTATATTGCATTAAAAAGATGATACACCTCATTTAAAGATTGTGGAATGCATTTCAGAAATTGCCCACCCTTCAACAAAAAACACTCCACATTTTAAATGTACAAAGTGCCAGTCTTATTGGCAAAGTAACATATTGATGAAGCTAGGTATTGCTATATGTACATCACAGTAGTGACCTTGTTTTTTACCATGAAGTAAATGAGGCCTTCCCAAATTTTGAGCATTACTGTTTTATTAGCACTATTTGTTCTTCATGTTTTTGTAAAATGCCTACAAAAGTTATCTTAAGCCATGTTTACCAAAATTTTTAAGAATACTTTAGTAATAAAATCTTATATTTATCTCTCCAGCCTTTTCTGTATCATTGGAAATGAAAGAAAAGAGGGTGTCTTAAAAAAGCACTTCAATTATTATGCAAAAACACATCTTGCAGTTGCACAGTAATGTATTAAACCAGAACAGTGAATAAAATGTTATTTTCCCCCAGGCACAAGGGCTCATTTTGCTGCCAGAAACAATCTAAAACAAATTTCTAAGCAGGCTTTGTAGTTAAACATGAATAGTTTTAGCTGAAGAAAATGCATTGTAGAGGAGGAAAGAGAGCAGAGACTAAGGTACACTAGCTATAATTGCATAATGATTATAAAAGTAAATTCAAAGAATGTACAATTAACACCTGTGGCACATAACGAAGAAAAAAT
Organism: Coracias cyanogaster; assembly: GCA_033124195.1. Lineage (NCBI taxonomy): Eukaryota > Metazoa > Chordata > Aves > Coraciiformes > Coraciidae > Coracias > Coracias cyanogaster. The sequence goes on from JAVSBS010016853.1 coordinate 31,811, forward strand.
GAATATACAATAACAGTTAAAACCATGTATATCTCTCCGTTGAAATGATAACAAAACCGATGTCATAATACTTATTAAAATTACACATCACTGTGCAGTCTGTTAATGGTTTTTACAAAGTGCTTACACAAGTGGCTACTTTTCCACATTGTTCAAAACGTAGGGTGTTTTCCCAAATTTTCAGTAATCCCTTGAAAGCCTGAAACTAAAATTAGTTCTCCTTCTAAAGCAGTTTTTCCCTGCAGTGATTCCTTATTGTATGTTTGGCTTTTAAGTGCTGAATAAATACACTGGTATTTAATTTTTTTGTAGGGCTTGTAAGCACCAAATAGTGAGGAAAAGTACAGTACTACAGGCATAATAATCTTGAAGGCATCTCTTTATCTTTATGCAGTTGGACCATGCTAACTCAGTAACAAGCTATGCTCCAAAAGACTGACTGGTTCTCTATATTCATAACTTCTTGAAAACGTACCTTATTTTATCATTACATCATCTGTAGTTGAAAGATTCTAGAGCTTTTCCTTATGAGACAACCACTGCAAAAACCAGACTGTTTTCCTTTTAGCTATACAAGACATTAGTTTATATACCAAAATCCAGGGCAGGCCTCTGTAAACCTTACCCCTCTGAGAGTGTGACAGCTTTGTCTACAATGGATTCGAAGTAAGATTTACTATAACACTGCTTGAAACCGTGAGGCTTTAACCAAATCTAAAACATCTACATAAGAAGGGGGAAAGAGCTTCTGAACAGATAAAAGTAAAATCTTGATTCTTATATAAAACGTTATGCATTTTAATATGATTTTTTGCCTGATTTATGTAAAGTGTTGTGTTTTTCATTTTCCCTAGCCTGTCATATTGTAGTGATGTATGGTGCATTTTAGCATCAAGTTTGCCATGAGCAGGGAAGTCAGTGCCCCTAAAGAAATATTAACATATTATCACTCTTCCCCACCATGCCCTGCTCCCAAATTTTCCTTTATTCAGGCTATTAGGTTTTGCTTCACATAGTTAGTTGATATCCTTTTCACAGTCTCCCACACAAATATTTAATGTTTTATTTTTGAAAGAAATCCCAAACTAGAAATTGACAGGATGAAATACAATTTACTTTTCAAGGCAAGAATCAGGCTATCATGGAAGAAAAATGTACATGTATTTTATGTGTTTGGAACAATAAAATTAAAAAAGAGGAAGAAGGGAAAAAGACATGATTTATTGAAAGAAATTCAGGGAATGTAGTTATCAAGAGACATGAAATGTAAAATACCAATATAATAATGTTCTATAACAATTCCTGCACCTAGAAGAGGTTCAGTGATCTTTAAAACGGAGAAAGAAGTAGGAAGACCTATGAAAAGATAACTGCAACAGTAGTAGGAAGATCATGAGGCACTCTCTTCAACAAAATAGTAGCACTTATTTATAGATGTTCAGGAGGAAAAAAAAAATAAACATCATCATTTTACCTGTAAAAAGATGAAAATAAAAACAAATACTATGTGATAACAAATACTATGAAATGACTTCTGTTTTGACCTTCTTAACTCTGCTTACAGAAAAGTCTGCAATAATTAAACCACTGGAGTTCCTACTCCTGCTGTTTCTATGGAATTATAAGCTAAGAGAATGAATCCCAGTGAACTATTAATGATTCCTTTAAGATTTTTGACCACGATAATCTCCTCTACATTATTTGAAGTCATTCATTTGATGTATCTTTCATATGCAAAAGATAAAACCCAGTATGTTTAAAACTTGAGCACTTACAGGTCAGTAACTTTTTTAAACACCCACTTTACATAAGGAACAGCAAAAAGAGATGCCATCCCCTAGCAAGTCAAGCTGTTCATACGGTTTCCTAATACGGCTGTGTTCCATCTTGTGGCTAAGCTGTGCTACACAGGTTACACATGTGCTCGACTGTATCACATTGGCTGAGCACCTTGAGGTTTCAGGACAAAAAAATGCTACACAGGTATACTACCTCCATTCACTTGACACAAGGAAGCATTTGTGTTGAGTTTTTCCTTATGGTAAGTTCTGAAATTGAACTAAATATGTACCTTGTTATTTGAAAGTACACCCACAGGAGAATATGTAGGTTCACTCTAAATTGTGACAAAGCAACATAAAAATAGAAAGCAAGCATATATAGCTTTAAAGGAAATGACATTTGCAATCTACTTGCCTTATTCTCCAGGTGTAATTTTTTAAAATGAAGGTAGGCCACAGGTGCAAATGCATCAGCTGAATGCACAACCACCTCATCTGAATCTCTGAAACACAAAATTCTTAGCATCAAATATTAGTATATAATTTTACATACAGACAACGTTTAGTCGCTGTATAACACAGACTCCAAGGTAACTCACTGGAAATCTATTAATTTCTTTAGTTTTCATACAAATTAAGAGAAAATAGTTTGCTATATAAGATTGTATTGTTGAACAACACATTATCTTCACTAACGTTCAATTTTCAAAAGGAATAAATTACACTTCCTGTATAAGCCTGTATAGGCAGGATGCAGGAACAACCACAAAACCACAGCCAAAATGCAAAGAGTAAATTTATTTTTGCTGCTTTGCCAACCAGGTTGCTTTGTCAACTGAAGCAGCACCTGGGCAGAGGCACACAAGGGAGAAACACAGGCATCACTGAGCTCGGTCCATGCTAGAGGATCACTGAACTTGCTGGTTTTGCCTGTATTTCAGGGAGTTGCACAGACATAATTTATCACTATGCTTTGATCTTTCAAACAGCAGGGCAGGAATCTCAAGCATGTTTGAGAGGGTGCTGCTAAGTCTATCACAAGCCTGTGTTATCTAAACACAGATGTTCTACTTGTCCAACACACAAGGCCAAACAACAATTAGTATGATATATGTGTTTTTCGACACCCTAGCTGCAAGTAACTTGAGCATGTTTGCAATCCTCCTTGCCAATCTTCCGTTATTCTCCCACACCAGAACTGAGAGATTCAGTTAGCTGTAGTCTACAAAAGCATAAATGACATTATGTTTCATATTCTAGAGGCTAATCAGTAAAGCAATCTTCTAATTTCTGCAACAGGAGATTTTTTTTTTTTTTAAAGCCCATTCTTCTTGATTATTGCTCCAGGGATTAGTTCTTGAAGTATTAACAACATACAACATTTCATGCTGAGGAATTGAGTGATTTGACCATCTTGCATCTGGTATTGAAGACTACTAGATACAACTTTTTAATGTCAAATGTGTCGGTAACAATGATAAACTTCATGTGTGCCGATTCAAATTAGTTACTTTTAGTTTTCATTTTTACAGGCACAATCTGTCACACTTTGATTCACAAGAGGCAGTATCTGTTATATCCATCTGCATGGTTTTATTACTTAAGGAAAAGGTAGCTCTAGGAAACAAACATCAGAAGGTGAGAAACTCAACAGAAACTCAGACACAATATAAGACAATCTGAAAATTGTGATAAGTAAGGATAAGGACCAATAGGTAATTTTACTGAAACCACACTGCCCTTGATACCTTCACACTATTCAATGAGATGAGCTGAGATAGATTTCTAGTATTGCAACATAAAAAACAAGCAAACTGGAAACAGTTGAAGTCTTGGCCAGATTCCACAGACTTAATGAAAGTGTAAAATTAACAGAAGTATCTGTTCAATAAAATGTGTTTGGTGATTTAAAATAACAAAACCCTTAAGGTAATCATAATCACTACAGTGCACAATAATGATAAATACCTTTAATATAAGAAGCTCTGCTTCCCTTTTAGTAAACTTTTAAAGTATTTTGATAAATAAGCCTTCATTATTGAGATTATCAAGATTTCTTATGATCAAAATATCGCTTATTCCTTTTAAGATATCTTAAAAATAGTCCCTTAAGATTAAGACAATTCTCTTCAAATGACCATGGTGTCTTCTAATTCTAACAGGAACAGGTAGGAAATAATCCCTTTGGAAATCTTTAGTAACAGGGATACATACTCAGAAATAAGAAAAAACAGGCACCAAGACTCCAGTAGTACCTGGTAGCTGAGTATCCTCTGTTTCTGAGGATATTCTCAATATCTCTTCCTTGTTCAAGTGCTATATAGGGAAGTCTCCTACTTTTTAGTGATGCAATAACTATTAAAACTATGTTAACAGAAAAGCTTATATCAGAAATAAGAAAGAAAAATTTAGGGTTATTAAATCATAGAATCATATAATAAAATCATAGAATCATTATGGTTGGACAAGACCACCAGGATCATCAAGTCCAACCTTCATCCTAACATCTCTCTGACCACTAGACCATAGTCTCAAGTGCTACATCTACTCATTTTTTAAACACCTCCAGGGGTGGTGACTCCACCACCTCCCTGGAAAGCCTGTTCCAGTACCCAACCACTCTCTCAGTAAAGAATTTCTTCCTAACATCTAATATAAACCTCCCCTGACACAATTTGAGGTCATTTCCTCTTGTTCTATCATTAGTAATTTGGGAGACCAACACCAAATGTAGCTGTTGAATTTAAGGAATATCTAGTAGCTTAAAAAAAAAATGTCTAAGCCCAAAGTAAAAAAAGCAGTCCTTGCATGTTCCAATTCCCTAGTACAGCATGCTAAGAATTGATACCTACAGTAATTGTTCAATAACTTTAGCTGTTTTGAATACTTATTTGTTGCTCAAGAAGTATTGCAAATATTAAAAGATCATAAATATTTCTTCTCAGTATGAAGTACATTCCTATGACATACAGCTAACCTATTTGATGGGACCATAATAGATATCTAGCTTAGTATGCCAATATTTCTTAGCTAATGGGTCATAGTAGATTATATAGAGCTGAAATTAGTATTACAATACATATAAAAAGAAAATATTTTTCCTTTAACTACTGCATTTTCTGTCAGCCTCTCCAAATATACATCATTGTTCTAACTGATAAAATTTACAGTCTTGTTCAATAGTAAATGCAACAAATATGTGGAAAGCAGAACAGTTTTGTCTGTATACAATGACGAGTCACTAATTAAAAAAAAAAAAAAAAGGAAGTCCTGAACTTACATGTAATGTCTTGCTTAGGAAATAGTAAAAAAAAAAAAAAAAAAAAACAAACCAAAAAACCCAACAAAACCACCAGCCAAAACCCAAACCCACATGAAAAGCAGAGATTAAAATGAAAAACAGTGATTTGAGAGACCTCAATAATTATATAAAAGTCATTTCAATCTGAAACACTGAATTTTGAGTAGAAATCATAATCAACTGATCCCTCAAGTCTTCTTGAAGATCTAGGAAATAACTAATCATTTAAAAACACTCTGTAACATTTGCACAGGACAAACACAACAGGTTAGAGCAAGCCTGAGAGTACAACCAGTGCTCTCAGTACATGATTATTTTTTGATGCTTACAGATTTGCTTTTAGCTCCAAACCTAGAATTACAAACCCAAACACAGAGCTAATGGTAAGGTATATTAATGCATGTACTTCCCAAATATTTCAAATGCACCAGTTTACTCATAGAAAAAAAAAAAAAAAAAATCAAACTATTCAGTGTGCCATAAATACAAGTGGGCCTTTATCATAAGAGTAGAGATCAGATGGCATTCACATAGATGAGAAATACACCTTTATGATTTGAAGAGGTATCAATCAACTGCACTTTAATTACCCTTGTGTAAGGACAGAAATGCTTGGTACCTACCAAATACTGAGCATAAGAAAGTTGACAACCAGATTACAATAGTCTACCTGGGAAAACCAGATAAAAATCTACCTGACTCTTGGTTGAATATTTTGATCGTAAGATCTTGCTTTCACTGCTAGATCTTGTTTATTTTCAAACATTTCACTCAATCTGCCATACTTACTTTGTGAGGCATATTTTTGATGAAGATAGAGAACAGTAGCAAGAATTCAATTTATTTATTCAAAAGCCACATTCATCATATAGTCCTACATTAAAGAGACACTGACTTCTCCATAGTAACACATCAAGGCTATATTTTTCTTTTCCTAGCAGAAATCCTAGCAGATTTCCTTCTTTTCCAAAGGATATACTGTAGAAGCAGATTTTGTCTCAAGTTGCATGTATTAAATACATCAACCAGCGAAAACACTATCCAAAAGTAGTATTATAAATGACAGGCGTTTTAGATTTTCTCCTGTTGTATTGGGTTTATGTGGGAAGGTTTTGGCAGTGGGTGGTGGTCTGCAGGAGTGGACTCTGATAAGAGACGACCTGGGGCTGCTGAGTCCATCAGCAACACTGGTGGTGCCTCTGTGATAATGTATTTTTAAAAGGGTAAAATGGCTGTGCAGCAGCTCTGACAGGAGTACAGAAACCGTGAGAGAAACAGCCCCATAGACACCAAGGCCAGTGAAGGAGTGCAAGGAGCTGCACCAAGTGCCAGAGCAGAGATTCCATGCAGCCTGTGGAAAAGACCATGATGAAGCAGGTTGTTCCCCTGCAGCCCTTGGAGGACAATATTGGAGCAGATATACACACTGCAGCTGGGGCAGGCTCTTGGCAGGAACTTTGCCTCATAGAAAGGATCTCCACTGGAGCAGTTCTTGAAGATCTGCCCCATGGGAAAGACCCACGCTGGAGCAGTTCATGAAGGACTGCAACCCATGGAACAGATCCAGGCTGGAGCAGGGCAAAAGTGTGAAGAGAAAGGAGCATCAGAAATGCAATGTTATGAACTAACCGTAACTCTGATTCCCCATCCCCTTGCACTGCTCAGTGGGGAGGATTAGAAGAGTCAGGAACAAATGAGTGAAGTTAAGCCCAACCATGCCTGTTTTATCTTTTCCTAGTTCCTTGAATGATCATTAAACCACTGATAGCCAGAAATACATTTAGAATATATTATAAGATATTCCTACTTAAACTTTTATTTGGTTGACACCAAACCAAGGGCACAATTAACTTTCCTAAAAGTTCCTCAAATCCTATGCTTAAAAAAAAAAAGGCTCTCCACACTACACTAACAAAGAATTTCTCATGGTATTTGACACAGTTTTCTCCAATCTGTTATATCTATGTAAAGAGAGCTCTGAAAAGGAGCACTGGAAAATTATGCACCCAATTCCAATAAGTTCCCAGATTTAATCTGTAACATAAGAAACCTCAAAAAAAAATAGAAAATGTAAATAATCAGACAAATGAATTTAAGTGCAAAAACTGATACAAGCACATTTAATCTCTCATTTAAAATCTAGCCAACCTTCTGAAGTATACTTTCTGTTGCAAGTGTTGCAGTCATTTGCCTGGTAATGGGCAGTACTCTGATAAAATTTCACAAAAGTCTGCCTCTGACACTTACTGGAATTTATAAGAATTTGTGAATTTAATAGAAATAATTTCAGACTTCAAATGCAAAAATGCATCATGCTCTAGCAATGATTTTACATTATTTACATTTTTGCTAGAAGAGACTAAATTGATTCTATCTAAGAGCATATTAAGGAGTTTTGTCCTCTGTCCCTAAGTTTATTCATGATAAGATGTAGCCAAGCATCACACATTTTATTCTAACTTCCTGCTTAACCTTCCAATTCCTACTAGTCAGTAGGTTGGCTCACAACCTATGGCTTATACCATAGAAGCTCTTGGCTCTCTTCTCCTTATACGGACAGAACTGACTCTAACAGAAAAATGAAAGCAATAGACTTTCACCATGGAAGCCTTAATCATGTCTATATGCTCCATAATATTGACCTTCCCTAAAATGACTGGGTATCACCAATACATGATTACTACTCTGTTCACTTGGCTAAGAAAAGGAACAGCAGTTAAAACATCTCTCGAAGAAAGCAGGCTTAGCTGTTTAACAGACTAATGAGAAACTTGCATCACAACACAAATATTTCCCATATCCACACACAGATGTTAGCAATTTATGCCAAAGGAATAAACTACTCAGTGTAAATGATACAGATTCATGCAAAGTTTGTATTTAAAATAATCTCTAATAATTGAAGAAAAATGTTTATTATTATCATTCTAAGCTGCTAAACTTAAACCACATACACACACACTCATACTTAATGGAACCCACAGGCTACTGATGTGGCAGTTTATCAAATGTAGCTGTAATGAAAGATAAATATTACAGGCAATTCACACTTCATGAAAGGATAAAAGTGTCAGTGTGTAGGTACCAGTTTTACTGCAGGCCATAATCAGCAAGTAAACAAAAGTGCAAACGCCTAAAAAGTTTATAGCCCTCTATGAAGGCCTCATTTTGTCATGTATTGATTTAAGCTTTCAGAGGACTTGGCCAGTGTTAAACAAAGTGAGTGTTTGTGAACTTAGAGTATGCGTTTTACCTTTGCCAACAAAAGGTGCCTCAACCTAAACGGGTGTATGTTCCTATTGCTTTAATATAAGGAAATGGAAGAAACTGTTTCTTACACAACTATTTTCTTCTTAAATAGAGGGCAGTCCAGCGTGAATGTTTCATACTCTCCACCTTCTCCACAAACATGGACTCCATATTTCTCAGAAAGCTAACACAAAAGGAAAATTAAAATACATATTAGTCTATTAAATACATTTTCCTGAAAACTTCTGTGTGCGCTTTCTAAAAGATTACCAATTACAAGGCTGAAAAAACCTAAATACCATACTCAGTTCTTGATTTCTTTGTATGCATATTACAATTACCTAAAAAATTACCACTGTGTTATATTTTAAGCAGAACTGGCACTGTAACATTCAGATAAGTGAATGCATTCCTAGTCCTCCTTTCCTCCGTGGCCATGAAAGATTGTCCAAAGTCCAGTATTTGTCTATCTTTCCTTACCATAGGTAGTTCAGTTCTGTGAGAAACTTCTACTGTAAATCAACACAATAAGTACCACTTCACATAGAAGTATACAATGAACACCATTTTTGGCAGCAGATTCAACAACTGCATTCTACATTTCCTGTATATCCATATCCATTCTTTCAAAAAATCCTAACAAAATAGAACCAAAAAGAGTTTTCTAAGACAAAAGTGAAAAGCTAAAGCAAGACCTAAATACGTAGCAATGTGCTGTTTCCTTTATAAATTCTATTGAATACACTTTCTAAATCAACGTATACATTTGTGAATATTCCTGAAGCACTAGATAGCCCACTAATATACCTAACTATATAAACCAATGCCTTCAAAATAAGACACATGACTATCTTAACTGTTTCCTGCCTTATAAATGAGCAGCTGTGGAGCAAGAACCAAAGGTTTTTGCTGAAGTATGGAGCACATGAGTCCTGAATAACTCACTGTAATTCTGTGTTAATGTGCTTCAATGATAGGCAGTAAACAAGCACCTCTACCCCCTGAGCACGGGGACACTCTCTCTTTTTCTGCAGGAGAAATTAATCTCCTCATCAGCAGATTATATCACCTTCTAAAGTGTCCCAGCACTAGCTACTTCAAGCCAAGTCCTATCCAGGTTTTTTCACATCAAGCAAGCATTGACATTCTGCTCCAGGTAGTTCACAAAAAGCTGAACTGCAGTCCTCAACTTCATTGCAAACACCAGTGTTACTACTGAGAATAGTTACTTAACCCCCTTATGCTTTTTCTTGGAGGAATAGATGCCCACCCATGATGCTTCTGCAGTCAAAAGGAGCAATGCAGTTCTCAAGAAAATGTAGAAGATGGTTAGAAAAGGTCTGTCTAGGCACTAGAAAATAATTCCAAATCTGTTTTTTTGTCTATTTTTAGGCAAGCATGAGCCTGAGTTATTTATATATTGCAGGTTCAATTTTTTTTATGTAGTCACCAGACTATTTGTGTAGCAATTCTGTTTAATATATTAAAATGATACTGTCTTTTTATTGTTGAAGCTGAATGTATAGTTTGTGTTACTTTACAGTTCTCTTTCAAAGTTTTTTCATTCTAGTACTTCAACTTTTCATTCAAGTACTTACAACTTCAGCCACGACCTTAGCTAAAAAAAAAAAAGGTGTGAAAGAAGAAAATTAAATACATGGAATTCAAATGTTTTCATAAAATTGAAGACTTCATTTCAAATTTAAAATTCAGTTAGTTAAACAAAAGCACTGAATGCTCTTCAGCCTTTATTTTGGAGAAAAGTATAAATGCTCTGAGAAAATGATACCTTGGTAATGCTCTATGTGACTGTTTAGTTGTTAGGTGGTGTACAATCTAAATCTCTTTTGGAATATATACTAAATCATTTTTCAATGTCATGTTGTGAGAGGTATTTTCATTTATGCTTTCACATTTTCTTTTAAAGAAAAGCAGAAGAAAGCCTTTAATCAAGTGCTCATTAAAAAATTACACTCCTGACATAAGAGAACTCCATCTGTCAACAATGGCAACAAGTTTTCTATAGGACAAGTACATCAAGAATAATTAATGTTGATGCAACAAGAATGGACAACCTACAAAACAGTCAAAAGCCTGTATTCTTCCTCTTGTTGTAGCATCCACTGCAAAAAACCTTAAGCAGAACTATTAAAAAATGAAAGAAAATCAGAAAAGATCTTTCTACCTATAACCTTTCCACAGTGAATACAAAGAGTAACTGTTTACAAGTCACTTCTTTAAAATTGGTGGCTCTGCTTGTAAACATCAGTGCCTAGAATAATTACTGGCAATTATCATAGAATAGCTTGAGTTGGAAGGGACGTTAGAGATCATCTAGTTCCAAACCCTCTGCCATGGGCAGGGACACCTCCCACTAGACCCGGTTGCTCAAAGCCCCATCCAACATAACACCGAACACTTCCAGGGTGGGGTCATCCACAATTTCCCTGGAAAACCTGTTCCAGTGTCTCACCACCCTCACAGTGAAGAATTTCTTCCTTACGTTTAATGTAATTCTACCTTCTTTCAGTTTAAAGCCATTAACCCTTGTCCTAAATCCACATGCCCTTGTAAAAAGTCCCTCTCCAGCTTTCATCATCATTGAATACTCAAAAGATGTGACTTATTTCCTATCTTTGTTGTGGAAGATCCTGATTTTTTATGTTACTGGTTTCACGATCATTCTTGACACCAATTATACAAGGTGCTAAAGGATTTTCAATTCCCACTAATGTCAACAGGAACTGAGGATATTCAGGGGCTCATAGAACAGATTGTTAATGTTCAACAAAGTAATATTTTTTAAATGTCATCATGACATCAGAACTTTGCCTTTTAGCCATTTAGAATATTAACACTTTTGAAGACCAATTATTTTATTTTGCAAGTTGGATGTTACATTCAGAACAATATGACAGCTTAAACTCTAAATCTACAAATTTTATGATTGTTAAATCTGCCATCTAGTTCAGATGAGCCAGAAAACAGCAAATTTACAAATTACTTAACTAAAAATGCAAGTCCAACTCAAAATCCAAAAGAAATAATGAAAACATCTTTTAGACTACACAAAATTAATGTTAACTTAAAAACATGAGACACAAGGTATTTAGACTACTAGCGCAAACACCATCCAAAGAACAGTCTCTTCCTATTTTGGCAATGAAGCACAAGCATTAAAGCTGACTTCCTCATTTTAGTTTAGTAATCAAAGACAAAATACATGAATTCAAGTGCTTCCTATTTCAAGTGAAGACTTTCTTCCCAGATAGAAATTGTAACACTTAGTAAATTCTCTATAATTACAGAAACAATTTTTACATCAAAAATACTCACCAACTTCTAAGCCAAGCATACAAATTTTCTTATTGTCCATTAGCAGAGACAGAATTACAGACAAACATAATCATAATATATATTTACCATTCTATTAATAAATTCTAAAGAGAATGTGAGCAGCCCAAGATCTGGCAAGTTGCCAACAAACTCTTTAGTGTAAAATGCTAGGGCTCGTGGTATACAGGAAACAGTGGCACATGAGAGCAGATTAATAATTTAGTAATTACATAGCGACCATTCATCAATAATTAATCAAAGACCTATAATTTAGAAATAAAAACCCCAGTAATTCAAGAACTTTCCTTGGACAATGCCAATGTCCTGAGCCAGTAAAACTTGCCCCTGATACAAGTATGGATTGCAGAACATCACTGTACTCCTAACTTAAACCTTCTGTATACAAAGTCAGGAATAAAAGTGCAAAGTTAAATAAAAGTTTTTTCCACTCAATACTGCTCCATTTTTCAGCTGCTGCAGCAGGAAAACCACCATAATTTTATGTCAGTAATTGCTCTCTTTTCTATTGTACACACAAACTAAATCAGAAGACTGAAAACTTAGGTGATAACAGATTTTTTTCAAAGTTAAATAATTCAGTGGATGACCTCAGGGCTGAGTTGTGGGTTGGTTTGTTTGTTGTTTTTTTTCCAATTAACACTGACACATCTCTTATAATGCCTCAACAAGAGATTATTTCTAAAAAGAAAAATATGACTTCATGCTTATTTCTTTTATGTCCAAAAGATAAATTATAATAGGCACATTATAGTAATACAAGTTGATTTTTATCTTATTGCCTGTTCCGTAAGGTAAACTTCCAATATATATGTATAAAAAAGTAAGTACAGTCCTAATTCCTCTGCTTAGTTGTATCAGAAGTTGAACTTTAAGAATACATGCTAAGATGTAAAGAAGGATATTCCCTACCAGTTCCAATGACTCAACATGTAATACATGTGGATCAATATTAAAGACATTCATATTCAACACTGGCATTTTTCTGGACACTGAACTCACGAAGATATAAACTGGCTTTCAACAAAACTGAAGAACATACAGAACACTATTTAAGTAATTTTAAATTAGAACTGCAAAAATTCTCACAAACTTGCACACAACATTAGGGAAAATGCTTTAGTGAAACACCCTGCACCTAGCTGAATAAACAGCTATGTAAAGTAATAAATGTCAAAAGTGAACCCCAAAGAGAATCCTCCAAGAACAGGAAAAAGCATAAATCAGCAAAATAACATTGACATTTTAAATTACTGGCTAGATAATACAACACAGATCAAAGACTAGAGTACATAAGCTGTAGTAGTTTTGGGGTTATGCAATGTTAAAAATTAATTATGGTGTTTGCTTTGGTATGGTCAGAATGTTAACTTTTATCTCTCCTCCTTACTGAAAACTGCAAACTCCTTGCTCTCACAGTCTGTCTACCAGAACTTTCGATGCTAAAGACTTCATTGGTTTGCAAAGGAGTACTTTGCACGTCATAAACCTAAGCATTTCTCTTCAGTTTATAGTTAATGATTTGGTTTTATTAGGCTTTAAAGCCAACTAAGTATCAAGTAAAAACAATTTATTTGTACTGACTTTGACTTTCATAGCATGCATATGCACAAGAAACAGCTCCATAAAAAAATAAATAATCAGTTAGTTGTGCAGCCTCCCCTACAATGGCCCGACAGTTCCAAGTAGGGTCAGAACGTGAATGTTGGGAAGAGCCTTGCTGCTGTGCGAGCACTGCTCAGCAGTAGTCACAACATGGGTGTGTTATCAACATCCTTCTAGCTCCCAACAGAAAACACTGCACCATGAGGACTGCTATGGGGAAAATCAGCTCAGCCAGACCCGATACACTTAATTAAAAGCACTAGTTGTGATGGTGTCTCATATAGAGCCTTAGAACTTTTGTTGAAAGTTTAGAACTGCACACTTCAGGGATGTATTATTCATGTTTATACTATTATCCTCACTCCAGGAACTGTAAAAATAGTCTCAGGTTATCTAGGAAGATACTTTATTGGTAAGAAATAAAGTGAGGTTACTAATGGTGAGCCATATTTTTCAATTCCCCCTTTTCCTGATGGTCTGTTAAAGTATCACATGGCAGGGAATGGAGAGGAATTTTGGCACTAGAGTTCAGAATAAAGACTTGCACTGCTCTTGATCAGTGGATCAGTTCTTTATGGTAGATTATTTGTTTTATAACATGGGAGTTATAAAAATATAAACATATATATAAAGTGTATAAACATAACAAGTTTATTCTGGAAAGCTGTAATGCCCATGTGCGGGATCTTTCTTAGCTTATCCTGTATGTTGAATGATGTTATATGGTGGTTGAGGCTTGCAGTTCATGAAATAAGATGTCATCACTGGTATTGATGATTGCCATGTGTTGTGCCAGTTGAGCCATCATCATTTTATGCTGCCATCAGATGCCTGATCACACAGGCCAACGCTGAACTCAGCAACGTCCTCTCACAAGTCCTCTTTCAGACAGTCCTGCCGTAGGTTCTCATGCTGCCCACTCTGGTGCCAGCGTCACCTGCTGGACACAACAGACAGAGATGGCTCCCTCAGTGGCCCTTCACATGGGAGGACACCACCCAGAGAGCTCAGCAAGATGCAACCAGCCCCAACAGAAGCCTCACCCAACAGGAAGCCCTTCTAACTAATCGGCTCCTGGTTAATATAATCCTGGCCTCACCCACCACCCCAACCACAACCACCTGGGTGAGGGCAAAGCCACAGAGAAACAGGTGGGCCAGGTTCTGCCTCCGCAATACGAAGCCAACAGAAACAACAAAACATTCTGCTAGATTGTGACTATCCACAAGTCAACTCCAGTTTGAGGTCCACAACTCAGGCCACATCATTTCACCATGCCAAATGAAAAATAAAACAAGCTGCTTATATTCATTGTAATCTTCATAAAAGTCCACAAAGTCATAGAAGAGGTTTTCTTGGCTGTGACAGATTGTGACCTTTCCCATTAATTGTGAGCATACAGGCACAGTTGGATTTTTATTGGCAGGCAAAATTCTGAAAAACTTTCTGGCTTGGCGGAAAAGAAATAAGATAAATAGCGACTACATCATCTGCTCCTGCTCTGCCTACACATGAAACCCTTGACAGTGGTAGATTCTTTTCTAGAAATATTTTCTTTAAGTATCTGCATAGCATTGTATATCCCTATCCTTGTCCTAAAATAAAGCATTATGCAATGCTTTAAAAAGGTTCACTGATGACAGATAATAGTAAGCTACGGAGACTGGTGATAAAAGAAATTGAACCAACTAGAAGACAGGAACTGCATGCATCATTTGTAATACATGAATAGCTGGCTTCTGGGGCTGTACAGACTGTTTTGTCAGGGATATCTCCTTGAAATTCAAGGAATTGCTAATGGTGCATATCGATAAATCACCAAGAATATTACACTTTAAAAGAATTAGATCAATAATTCTTAAATTGTAGAATATGTTCTTTTGAGAAATGAGCAGTTTGCATCGCAGTCAAGTAGTTTAAAGAATTATGAGTTTGTATAGAGCAGACATTCAAAATTGATGAAAGATTATGGAGAATAATAGAAGAGGTATCTGGAATATGTATTTTAAAAAAGTACATCTGTCATGCATACTCTTTATGGGTGATGAATAGTCTCTAGAAAGTGCTAACAGTGACATAAGGAATATAAGATCAATGACTACACCAAGAACATGAGAATTTCACAAGGGAATTTTTAATGAAATATGATGCATAAAGTATTGTATAAATGTGGCAAATCACATCATGAAACTAAGCCCTAAACACTTTACTTGTACCTTAGTGATCCTCAGTCTAGGTACTACATTGAAAGAAGAGTTGGGAAAGAAACTCCCAGAAAATACAGAAGTCTGAACAACAAGAAGGAAGACATAACACCCATAGAATTTTTTTAGAAGAGTGAGGAAAAAGCAATGGAAATGGGAAGGTCAGAGAAGGACTAGAGAGGCCTTCACTGCAACAGAAAACCTCAGTTCCTGGAAAACACCAGGAAAGTTCCAAGCTATTAATTATTATTATGTTTCTATTTTCAGCTCCTTTCCCAAACACAACATGAAGTGCTTAACAGTTTGCTAGAAGGAAACTTTCTTTTGTACATTGGGAGAGAAAAGTCATTTTAGATTTACTTAATGTTTGCCGTGAGACACTAAGGTGAAATATGACCCAGAAAACATCCACAAAGAAAACAAATTCATATAGATGAAAGTTGTATTACAAACTGGTTTCTTTGAGTTAACAAGTTTGAACCTCAGGAGTTTAATTACTTTGGAAGCTAGTATTTTCAAGGTGGAGCTTATTTTTTGCAAAAGAGGACTTAGTCCACAGTGTCTGGTGAATTTAGTTTATTAAGATACTAGTACATCCACCAGTAATGTTTAGGAAACACTGATGCAGCTAATAGATTGGTGAAAAACTGGCTGGATTATCTATCCAAACACTAGTGGCTAGGTAGTGGTTATATGTTTATATGTGCATACTCTACCTGCAAGCCAGTTTCAAGTACCTCAGGAGCCTATCCTAGGCTCTCCATGTCTTTGACAGCAGCCTGGAAGAGAGCAGGGAGTGGACTCTCATCAAGTTTGGGAGGAGGAACTAGTCCATAGACTGGAGGCCAGGGCTATTATTCAGAGTGATCCTGACAGGCTGGAGTGACGTGACAAAAGAAATTTCATGACAATCAAGGAGAGTTGCAAAGCTCTGCGTGTGGTAAAGGCTAGCCACTTGCAGTGGTACAGGCTGGGGTCACAGGGATAGGGGAGCAGCTCTGTGGGAAAGGCCCAGGGAGTTGTAGACAGCAAGTTGAATGTAAGTCCATGATGTGCCTTGGCACTGATGAAGGTGAACAGTATTGTGGATATCCTGATTTTAGGAACAGGAACACAGCCTGTAGATGGAGGAAAGTGACTATTACCTTTTTCTCAGCATTCATTATACCACTTTTGAAGTATTATATCTGACTTTGGACTGTCTAGATTCAGGTTATTCAGCCACTTAAAAATGGCATTCATTGCAACCTTCAATGTCTTTGGATGAATCTACCAGTGTTTTTTACTAAGTAAGACCTCAATGGCAATGTGTGCCAATGTCTAGGTAGCTGAGGTGAGCCTTTAATCTTCACTGTCTATAAGAGGACTTTAGACACTTAGCTATCACATAGACACTATGCTTCGATGTCTTACATCTGCATCTGAGACCCATTTTAATTGCTTTCTGAATAGGAGGCACGAGACTGGAAGTTTTAAAGGCTGAAAAAACTAAAGACAGACAAAACCCACGTTCACACTGTGGAAGCAGTCACACATGGGGTGGGTGTGTATGTGTGTATCTCCTCATGGGAAGCCTACACTTAAATATCAGCCTGCTTAGGTTGGTGTTTTTTCTTCTGTAAAAATATTTAAAAATGCATTAATGCAATCACCTCTGTGTGGGAGTAATTGTAAATGACTCCTAATGGACACACTAACACAGTGCTAAGATGGACATGTAACAGTTAAAAGCATCCTTTCCAATTATAATAACTATATACAAAAGCACATAGTAACGGAGATAATAGATAGAAAGATATTTATAATTCATATGAACATGGAATATCACCATAACTGCATATTACATGTTGCTGAAATATATTAGTTCAGTGAGAAATTTTAATATGGAATAGACATGCTGGAGGAATTGCTTTGGAAGTAGAGAATGAAGACAGAATGCTCTCTGCCCTAATCCCATTAATCTTTTGAGGATCAGTGGATATGGACAACTATCTTTCAAAAGCTCCTCTAAGAAATTCAGCCTAATTCAGTCTTGGTGTTTAAGTAAAGACAAAAAAGACATACTTATAATCTGATACCCAGGACAGAGAAAAAATGATTGACATCCACAAGTATAACGAACTATTCAAGGATAAAGTTAAGGAAATAAATGCTTAATCTGAAAAAGAAAAGTTTTTTCCGGATAGTAATTGCTGGTATGTAGAAGACAAGGCAAACTTTTAATCCTACACCCTATTAAATATTAAAAATATAATTCCTCTAGGAAAAAAAAAATCATATTGTAGCAATAAAATATCTTAAATTCTGTACTAGCTCTTTCCTACCTCTAACCTTATATTGCTATGACTAAATACTACTTTAGGAATAACATTTTAGTTTTACTCATGTATTTACTCAGACGGAAAAGTGAATGAAAAGATTTCTAACTGCATAAATGTGATAGCATCAGATTACTTCTGCAGTTACAATATTACTAACTGGAGGGTATCCGTATTCCAATATTTTTCATCCAAAAATTAAAAACAGTATTTTATTACTAATATCCTTATGATCTGTGTTTCTGTTATTTTTGAGGTCAAAAGCTACAGTATTTGTCATATATCTTGCTCATTTGCATGATTAAGGCATAGAATAAGATTTCTGTCCCAGCTTCTAAGCACTGCTGCATTTTCAAGCAGCACAGTCTCATGAACAGCCACAAACTGCAGCTAGTTAGGAACATGTAAAGGACTGGATGTTTTAAGCATCACAGTACTCAAGTTTGCAGTCTAGGAGTAGGGAAATTCAGACTCTTTAGGTCAATTAACAGTCAATTGCTTCACCCTTCCCTTCTCCTTTTGAAGAACTGTGAGCCTTAAGGAATATGAGAGGCAGTTGTGTTTGTACTAAGTATATACTGTATGTCAGGATGGGTATTCTTTCTTTTTCTGTAGGAATAGCTTCTGGAGGCTTTATAACCAATGCACTTCTTTTTATGTGATGACTCTTTGCTAGCTTAATGGACTGAGAATATGTGAATGTTGTAAGGTACACCACCATTGCTGGTGATGAGTGTTGTAACTTGTACAGTTGCACTAGTAATTTGTTAACAAAAAAATGAAGGTTTTGGTCATGCTTATATCCAGATTATATGAGTCTATACTTTTTCAGTGGAACTGTCATGAAGAACCTATCTGGGTAAATATTTTCTGCATCCTTCTATATTGTGCTAAAAAATAAAGCGTTAGGGAGATTTTTATTGACATTGTATTGCATTATATTGTATTGACAATACATTTATAGACTCACTTTGTAGAAACCTTAAAATCAAAGCAATTTTCTTTGCTTTTATTTTCCTTTGAAATAAATCTCCTTTACCATCTGCATTAGATGCAAGAATCTCTGATAAGACAAAGTTGTTACAAATAAATCTATCCAGGCAACTAAGTTGTATTTTTAGTTACTTTCTATCATTAACAAAGGGTATATGGCATTACAGATAGATCAAGTCATTTTTTGCTCAGCTGTACCACTGCTAAGAGCAACATAGAAACTCAACAAGCAATTTTCAGCCAAGCTGAATGACATGAGGAGTTTGGGGAGGGTTGACACTGTATATCCCACAGCTCAAACATCCCATTTTACAATGAATGTCAATCAGAAGACCATATCTCAGAAATATAAGCAGTTTCTCCTAGACTACAATGATTAATAGGGTCAAAGGGCAAAAGGCAACCGCAATTTCCATCCAGTCTGATCATCAGCATACTACAGGCTGTTAGGCATGCCTTAGTTCTTCGTAGAAATTGAGTAATTCTGAAAAATACGTGATGTCCAAACTTTGTAAAAAGATACAACAGTGCAATGGTCAAAATTTGAATAAGTAAAAATCCATCAATTAGCAGTCATTTATCTTCTCTTGTAAATTTTCAGGATAAAGTAAACGTTATAAACATTTATGTCCATGTCAAATTAGCAAAAAAAGAAGAAAGATTAAATGCCTTATCAGCTAGAAAAACATTATGTGTTAATGGCCCTCCTAGGGAAAAAAAAAATGTCTGTTTTGTCCTGTTTTATGTTTTTGCTGAGGAAATAATATTTCCATGCTCTGGAAAGGAGAGTTTTATAACAGGAGAGAAAGCTTTGGTGCTGCTGTCAACTCTGATGAAGGAGAATAAGGGATTTCACCTTCAAAGCAAGGAGGAAGATGAATAGGTAGTGATAGCAAGGATAAATGAGAAGCCAATGCAGTCATACAAACACTCGTTCTAAGAGGCCTGACAGAAGCTATTAGGATTCACGCCACAGTTCTCATTTTCATGCTAGCAAGGTGAGTGAGCATTGAAGGCTCCTGTAACAAGCTATCAATGCAGTCTCCAGGCATGGGCTTCACCAGCATCACATTGTATATTATGGATTACCATTGTGATGGCTCTGATGTGAATGTAGGTGTGTGTGCCACTGCTTCCTGTATTAATCCAATATATTCCCAGTCTGCTGTCAAGGATATCCTACAGCAATAAATAATTGACAAATTAGGTCATATGATGTTGCTTCTCCTCAAATTTACATCACAATTCTCTATGAATATTGCAAGAAAATGCACAGGGCTATGCAATTTTAGAGGCCAACTCTCAGCAGTCAATCATGCTAGATCAGCAGAAAACTTGATCCTTTATTCTTTATAAATATTCCAGCTTGGCCTTCCCATGGCAATGAGGGTTTTAAGTAGCAATTCTCTTATTTGGCAAGATAGGAACCCAGAAAGATAAAGCAAAACTCCACAGAATAAAGTTATAGTAAGGAAAAGATCTTAATCCCAGCACTATCATACTTGGCTGTTCATTTATTTTTCTTTTTTTCTTACTGCCAATCTTATTTAATGAAAAAAACCACAAAGCAAGTTCAGTCTTTGATTTTATTTCCTTTATCACAATAACAGTTCTTCTCATACTGTATTTACTGTGTGGTATATTTCATCAACATTTTAGCACGCCATAGCTTTTGTACACGTATAGGATACTTTTGGAACCTGATTAATGGTAAGTCACTGTCCTTGAAGCCCTGTTTGACACTAATGTGATGACAGTTATTGGACAATCTGTGTGAGGTCAGTTGCAATGAAGAGGAGAAATGAAAGAAGTAATACGCTAGTAAGAGTTTCCATCCAAGTGTCTCAACTCACTTGTCTTTTAATGTTTTCTTTCTATTTGTGTTTCTCCAAAGCCTGAGACTGAGTCTTTCTTCTTCCAGAAGGACATTTAAACAAGATGCTACTGGGACTGGATTAAAAAAAACCAGAGAACTGAGACCTAACCCTACAGCAGTTACACTAGAAGAAGAGAAACACAGACGGGTTACTAAAAGCATAGGCGCTGCTGAACAACTCGAACAGCCTTTTCTATAATGTGAACCTTACTGATACTCTGCATATCTCATTCTCCCAGATTTTTGAGTCTACTCATACAGTCTTATGCAAAGACACATCAAAATTAGTCAGCATTAAGGGTGTCCTCTTTTTCTTCTGCAAATTTGTGAAGTATTTATTTATTTATTTGAAAGCTGAGTTTGTAAACTACAGTGGTTAATGACATTTCAACAGAACTTCCTATTTTCTTTGGCAAAAATTGCTATATGGGTAAAAAAACATTTTCAGAAATCAATACAATCCAAGACTCCTTGTTTAACAAGAATTTCCTATTTCAAGTGTGGAATTTTTGACTAGCAAATAAAATGACAGTATCTCAGTCATCTAATTGCCAGACATACGGACTCAAGTCCTTTAGTTGAGGTAAAGACCCACTAAAACTACCTAGCTACAGGCAGCAGCACATTCTTTTGATAATTCTCAGTGTTTCTCCAACACATAACAAAATAATCGTCGTCATCATCATCATAATTATCATCATCATCATCATCATGTCCTGGTTTGGCTAGGATAGGGTTAATTTTCACTAGGTGCTGGGGCGGGGCCACAGGCAGGATAGACAACAGAACCAGCCAGTGAGTTATTCAATATCATACTGATGTCATGCCCGCTATATAAGGGTGGGGGGGCCTAGCAAAGCGTGGGTTCTGGCGGGCAGTCATGGTCGGCTGAGGGGCAGCACCACTCATCAGGTTTGTTCTATATAGCTTGTTTTGTATATTGTTTTGCTGCTATTACTGTTGTTGTTGGTGGTGTAACTTCTCCTTTTGCATTGTTAAATTAAATTCTCCTTATCACAACCCACAGGATTTTGTATTTTTCTACCACTTCTCCTTCCCATCGGGGGGTTGAGGGGGCAGTGGGCTAGTGGTCATGTGGTGCTCTGCTTCCAGCTGGGTCTAAACCATGACAAATAATTAGTAAGTTATTACGGAAGTTGATTTTTAGCCAGCTTGTTTGGTAGTCATAGCCTATTCACTTATGCTGATAATTACTTTTTCTGCTAAACACTCTCCACTTAATCTGCCAACTCAGTGGTTTGTCCACAGTACCCCTGTGCATATGAATAGCCCTATTAATGAAGATGTATGGGTGTCTTCTCACAACTGCATTCAATATAACACACACCAATATCTGCTGTCAAACTCATAGAAAAGTTATACATTGAAACTGCGAATAAGGTGATGTGTAGACTTTTTTAATTATTTGTCCTGCTTTTACTTGTTTTAGAATTCTTTTTAATCATTAGAAAATTATACAGTTGGATTTCACTTTGATTCTTTCAATTTTCAGAGTTTAAAAGTACTTTTGCATACTGTTCTTCTGTCAGGAGTCTTTAAATACACAAGATTTTTTCATTGTGAGGCACTGGCATTAACGTAAAGGATCAATTTTCAACCCTTTTTTCAATTAGAAACAATGTATAGACAGAAAAATTTAAAAGGCGTAAATATCCTTATGCACAACTTTACAGAAGTGTAAAAAAAGTTCTCCAATGAAAACAGCGAAGTTGTATTACTCTAAAAGGAAATTAAATGCAACAAGATATTCACTCTGAAATACAGGAACCTTGGTGAGAACTATCCATTTCATCTTAGTGGTTTTTAGTTATTATCTTGTCCAGTATGGGCTATGCTAGACATAGCATGAATTGAAGCTGTTCTTGGGCTTCAGTCATTAATTCTCAAGAATATTATTATGATATAAACCAAGAACAAGTCATTTCTCTGAACTTCAACTTCTACTCCCACTGTTCCCAAGCCCATATATTTATATTCCCAGAGTACTATCCCAGATTTAAAGACCTTGCCACATCCAGATTTTATGCACATCTTCAAAATGCATTCATAAGAATAGCTACAGCTTGGCTGACATTTAGTTCACTAGGCAGTTCTTACAGTTTTATAGAAATGTACGCTGTTCACTGCATCTGAAATGTCCCACCCTCTATCCTAGAGAGAAATATCCAACCATATCCTAGAACTGTCCACTTAGTGGACATGGAGAAAAAACTATTTCTTGTTTATTTATGATTTTCCACACGTCTCTTATAAGAAAGATTCCTGACAGCATTTTCAGTCTAAGGTATCAGAAGAGCAGCCATCATTAATTTCTGCCCTCAGGAATATGCTGTATGAACAGTTTGCTTTCACTGAGCTTTTAGCTTCATTGCTGCCTACAATTCCTTACTGTTGGCAGTAGCTCTTTAAGTTTAAGTGCACTTTCACCTAATTTTTCACACAATGTCATATATTTTCCCTTTAGTTACAATTATTTGTTACACACATTTCCTCCAACACTTCAAGACCTAGTGAGAAAGAATCTATTTTAAAAAGTGTTAAAATAAACCCATGATTTTTTTGTCTTCTCTTTCTATGGTGGGTGCTTGAGTGATGTGGGAAATTCAGATGTCCTCACAACATAGAAGATGACAAATACAGTCTTCTAACTGTTTCAAACTTGTATTTGAAGTAAAATTTGAGAGAAAATTATTTTCTTCTTTTCTGTAAGAACATACTGTTTTTTTTCACTTACTCATTGACCCACTTTCATGCACAGAACACGTAATACACATAGAGTCAAAGGAAAACAACCTAGGTTTTGCTTATCTATAAAGGGAGTGTAGAACTTTTTTGATAAGGGGGTTGGCAGAGAAGTGTGTATACATCAAGAGAATGGACGCATCTTATACTCCCTGTAAGAAGGCTGGATGCCTGGAGACCTAAGTAAACTACTGGTAAAAAACCCCACATAGATCCTAGTAATCAAATGAGAGGAATGGGAGCATGTGTTTGAAGTCTCAGAGCCATGTATCACTGGAATTAGAGATGTAATGGGGTAGCTTGCAGGACTGCAAAAGAGGGTTACAGATTCTTAGGGAAAGAATGGCAAGGAAGATCATAGAATCATAGAATGATAGAATGTATTGGGTTGGAAGGGACCTTTAAAGGCCATCTAGTCCAATGCCCCTATAATAAACAGGGACATCTCTAACTAGGTCAGGTTGCTCAGAGCCCTATCAAGCCTGGCCTTGAATGACTCCACCACCTCTCTGGGCAACCTGTTCCAGTGCTCAGCCACCCTCATATTACAGAACTTTTTCCTAATGTCTAACCTAAATCTACCCTTTTGAGAGCTCTTGTGCTCTATGGAAAGCATCCTTAAAGATCTGCCAGCTCTGCTCTGCTCCCTTGTCCCTGAGGACTGTTTCCCAGGGGGCTCTATTGACTAACCTCTTGAAGAGCTAGGGGTTTGTTTTCCTAAAAT
>JAVSBS010016853.1:56078-66192 GCA_033124195.1 Coracias cyanogaster
AGACCTCCCCCACTGACCATTATTTATCGCTGATAAATAATGGAGAGTGGCTTGGCAAGTTCCTCCGCCAGCTCCCTCAGCACTCTCGGGTGGATCTCATCCAGCCCTGTAGACTTGTGGACGTGCAGTTGGCATAGTAGGTCACTGACTACCACCTTCTGCATTATGAGGGGATTATTCTGGTCTCCATATCACACTCTTAAATTAGGTATTATTTACTCTTGACTCCAAAGATCTTCCAAACAACCCTTCTGGGAATTTATCAGTCAGTAACCATTTCTACAGTACACACAGAACAAGGCTTCACACGTCAGAAAAACTGCTTTTCCACAGTAATGATACTCTCTTGCACTATACAGAACGTCAGTGTCAGAGCAGGCCTATGACATAAATGTGGAGTGCAACGAAGTCTCCAGTCCAGCATGTTCACGCAGCACAATGCCAAGTTAGCAGTCAAGCTCCTGGAAGCAGTTTAACCATGTTCACAGGTGGTGCACTGAATCTTGTGGACCCTGGTTCTCAGTAGCTTATTAGCTGAGCCAAACAGTCATGTTAATATAGCTTCCAATTCAAAGTTAGCTCAGCATTCAACTAGATTTTAGTACCTAATCCAAAATCTTACTGATGGTGGTGAGCCCATTTTCTCTTCCTTCCTTTTCCTGTAGAAATCCAATGTATACTTTTCAAAAAGGCTAAACCCACTTCCTCTTCTAACTATTCTTGGATCTTATTGATATCGCTAGATTTAGCAAATATTTACTGTTTCAAGTATACCTTTATTGTCACCCCATGAAATGAAACATATGCTAATGACAACACGAACAAGTATTTTATATATAGTAAATGTATGCTTATTTTCGTGTACTTCTAATCTATGTCTCTGCCACTGCTCTTTCACCCCTTCTAAAGTATTTAGGAACATATTTATTTCCCTGCTTCCCTTTCCTCCCCTTTTCTAGAACAGGCGAAAACACCTCTCCTTCCCCCTCTTTGGTATTCTTGAATCATTGCTGTAGTTGAGATAAAGACGTAAGTGAAGCAAGACTAACAGGAAGATATATGTCAAAGGGGATTTTTACATCAGCTAGTTTCTATGGGGATGGAGGCAGGAAGGCTTCTGGGCAGAATCTCCAGCTCTGAAGCAGAAGCAACAAACTTCAAGCTAAGAACAGGCCAACAACAATTTCTATTTAACTCCTTTACCTTTCAGCAGCAAAAAAAGCTTTCTAAAGTTTCCTAGCAAATTCTGGTTACTTTTCTTTCTCTTCTGAAAGTTTGCTATGCCCTCAACTGTTCCAGAAAAACTGCTTTATGGAGCCAGGCGGAACAGTAACTACACAGGCTAACAATAAAAAGTATTTTTAGGAGATTGTTCAGACATTTAGACAGCTTACACTGATAAAAGGTACAGCAAGACTCTCTTAATAGCAAAACATACACACTGCATCACCTATGATTTTGCCACTACCATACTTTGCTGCAAACACCTCTAACTTGCATGCTGGTTTTTGTCATACTGACGTACAAGTTCGAGTTCCCTTAATATTGAGGTTTCTTGCCTTTAGTTTGTTTTAAAGATGCTGACACCATTTCTGAGCTACCTCCAGAAAGAATGTTTTTCATATTGAAAGTGTATATCAGAGGCTTACATTCTATGTGCAAAGATAAGCCTTGGGTTAGCATCTAATATCTGAAAGTACCTAAGTAATTTTATATTAAGTTAATTTTACTGAATTTCTGCCTATGCTACTTTTTAATTGCAACTTTACCTGTCTGAGTATCCTTTAAATAACACTCACCTCCAAAAGATAAGGTTCCATTTGATCCAGAGATTTTCCTAGATGCTTATCTGGATCTAAACCTGAAAAAAAAAAAGTGTAAACATTTTTAATAGTACTGTTATGACATCAAGAAAGGCATGATTTATTTATTTATTTTTAATATGGCATGTCTCTCTTAGAAACTAGTCCCACTGTACCTAAAATAATTTAGATTCTAAAGAAAACACACTTATTCTCTTATCCTCACCTGGTAACTGGTTTCCATGTTTGTGGAAAAATAAGGCAAGTTACCTTTTCATTGCATGTCAACTGAAAAAGCTTTTGTCTTCCTTTCTTAGAAATTTCACTAACCAGTGAAGTAAACGTGCAGGTCCATGGTAATAAAAGTACTACACAGAAATTACCTCTTTGAGTCAGAAGTTACCTTTGGAGATGCCTACTAAATTAAAATCCAAGTTAATTTTTTTTATAGTTCCTGCAAATTACTCAAAGGGACAAAGACTGTTTTCCATAATAAAAACATTTTCGCAAAATGACATTCTGTTTGTGTGACACACAGAAAAAAGGTAATTAAAAAAGATGGAGATATAAAGAAAACTCTGACTTACAGAACGTCTTCAATGTTTTACCTTTTGATCCAACACAAAGTATTCTGTATGATGCCTACATTTTGATTTATTTTTCTTGGTAACAAAGTAAGCCTTACTAATATTTGATAATTCCTTTAACTTGTCCCTCTCTGTTGCTGTTTTAGCTTTTTGACATTAAGAGTTTTGCTAACTCATGGCTGTTAAATTGGTCACTTCTTGGGAATAAATCAAAAGAATTGGCAGAAATCAGTACAGGGATAAAAAACTTCCAGGAACAACAGTTTCAAGAGCTGACATCTTCTTCAGCCCAATAAATATCCTAGCTGGATTTGAGACTAAATGGTCAAAAGGTCTTAACATAGAAAGTAAGTAAGAAAAAACAAGTAAAAGTGAATTAGATCTCAAAACATTAATAAAGTTTTTAAATATTTCATTAAAGCACATTAAAAATTCCTATCTAGGGGAACACTTTAAAAACTGCTTAATAATTAAAGTGAAAGAGAACTGAAGTTTTTTTCCTCCCTCTGTTCTTTTTTGGTATTGGTTTATTGCTCTTTATTAACAGACTAAAAATGGGTATTACTAGATATAAGATAATGGTAATTTATGCTTGTGGAAGCTTTAGTAATATCCCACATCTACATGAAAATCTATTAAAGTGCAATGTACCCTTTCAGTTTCTCAGTAAAATTCTACATTTGTATAGCTTGTCTTTCTTTTGAAAAATATCATTTCCATAAGTTTCCAATAGGTTTGTGTTGTGACTAGAGACCATCTACTAAAGGCATCAAGAACTATTGTAACCTGTAATTTGCAGAAACAGTAACCCACATCGCAAAGTGATAATGGTATGCATTTATAAATTAAGCTGTATGTCTATTGCCATTACCAGTATAATAAAATATCTATAACCATACTTACAATACAGTTAAAATAAATCTATACTTCTATTTGGTATGTTTTCCTTTAAACAAAAGGAGTAGATTGATTCAGATTCTTAAAACTACTTATATTAAAAAGAAAAACCAATATATTGTAAATCCTTAGTACATTCCATTTAACCACATCCTCCAGATTTTTCCTCCCTGAAAAGTAGATGTGAAGAAAGCTGGATGGGTGGATAAACCAACAACAAGGTCCAGGACCTGGATGACTGTATGTAGAATTATAAAATTAATTAGGAAGGGAACAATAATTTGCAGCAAGGACATCTATTTTACTTAACTTGCATGTATCAATGGGAAGCAATTACAATTCAATTAAAATATTCATTTTTATTACTTTACTGACTGACCTTGAAGTTACTGCCTGTTTTATTTAATTGCATCATCTATGAATAAATGTTAACCCTAGAATGTTATGCCCCATTATTTTCAATGCATTTTTAACTCCCTAACTGAACTACATCAGTCAATTTACTACGTGCTATCAAGAGAGCAAGCAGGGCTTTATTTCTTTGAGATAGATCCGTACCTGATGACAGAAGGTTTGATAATGCTGTTTTTAACAGTGCTCTGTAGAACAAATTGTGTTACCATTTCCAGTTTTGTGGCCTAGTTTTACTGTAAAATCAGTATGTGATGGCACAAATGGTATAATCACTTCAAAGTAATTTCTACTCCATCCGTAATTCCTGATAAATTCACTGACAGGAGCAGAACTCCTTTTGGCAGATAGCAACAATGGTTGCAGAGCCCTCTCACAGGCAGCCACAAGCTAAGTGCCATAAAGAACTGCGGCAATACCAAAAGACTCAGGCAGAAATTCAGGGCTTTGTTCTGTAGTGGAAAAAGACATACTGAAAGGCATTTCACTAGTGTTAAGTTACACAAAAGAACCGTATTGTAAAAGGTTTACTTTGTACACATATATTAGGGTAGCATAAAGCCCTCACCTGAGGGGTAACTACTTGATATTACTTGCATTTATCAAGACCATCAGAAAATCAGGTTCCATTTTCATGGCATTACATTCAGCCAATAAAATCCACATTCTAAAGGCTCATCTTTCTAACAAGAACATGTTTTATACATGCTTACAATTTTAAAATAGTCTTGATTTTTCAGAAGTCTTTTAATATAAAAAATTTTATTTTTACCTTGTAGTAAAATGCTGAATAAACAGAATTAAATAATAATTACTGGTTTTAAGAAATGGTGGTACATACAAGTTGTTCTGAAAACTACACTGAACCAAACTCTAACCCATAATAAACACATTATGAAAGAATGTGTATACCACATATACACATCAACAAAATATGATTCAACACTATCTGTTGATAATACAAGGGAAAAACCCCCTGTCCTTTCCTGACTAACCAACCTTACCATTCAGAAAGTACATCTTGCTCCTCTCTGGCTTCTTTCATAAAATAAGGTTAAAAACAGATCTCCAAACTCACTAATTATCAGTCTTCTTGGGATTTCATGTATGTAGATTTAGCATAGACTTCTGGAGAAAAAAGTGGAACTTGTTTTAAAGTTACAGCAACTTAAAGTTTCCTTCTTTTTCCTAACTTCTTGAGAAGTATTGTTGAGAAGAGTAGTAACTGCCATCATTATGAAAGTCAGGGACTGAAACTTAACATCTGATGATGGAGGGCAGTATAAAGCACAATAAGGTTTCTGGGAAGATCCCAATCAACTGTTCACCAAAAGCAGAATTTTTTAGAACTTTAAATAAGAAAAGAGGTAATGAAAGGCTTAAGTTTTCTGGAAGCAAAGCTCGTCTCTTTCTCTCTCTTTTCAATTTATTTTTCAAGTAGAAAACAGGGTTAACAAGGAGGTGATGGGACCTTTAAGGTACAGAAATATGGAAAGAAAGCAAAATAGTATAAAGGATAGATGCAACCACTCATCTTAAAACTGGAACAGAGAATATAAGACTACTTTTGAAAGTAAAGTCCTCTACTTCAAATGTGTCTTTTATTTTAAGTAACCAATACAAAAATGACTGTCATGAAGTGGGATCAAGCATTATTCTTAAGTGATATGTAGTCAGAGAGTATGTTATTAACAGCACTGGAAAAGCCCACATACAAAAGTATTAGTTGGTATAGCAGGTTTACTCTGCAGGAGTGCAGCAATGTCAGGTAAACTTCACGATGTAGGAGTGCACCTGCTGCAGAGATATTAACGCACTGTAAATCTATACCTTAAATTGCCTTGAGGTAAATTAGTCTTGGTGTCATACTTAGCTTTCATTTCTACAAAGAGCTGGGAAATGAACTTTTTGTCTGGTAGAATAACTTGACAGGTTCATTATTGATTCTTAACTTCCTCTTAACTTTCACACATGAAAGGCTATATAATAACAGTGAACTGGACAGATTCCTTGAATATCCTTTTCCAAAATATAAAGTAAAATCTGCTTAATTTTTCATACAAAAATGAAGGAAAGTGAAATAAATACTGGATATTACTCCATATCCAAAAGATTTGAGGTGAATATACTTCTAATTTATTACATAAGAAAGCAGAATTCATGCAACTTGATTCTGTGTCTACTTTTTATTTTACTTTGTTGTGTGGGCATAGTACATGGATGGAAACTGAAGACGCAATAACTCTTTTCAAGATAGGTGGTAAAACTTACAAAATGTTAATCCCAAAGTGGTTCTAGCATATGTTTCCAGTGCAGTTTATTTCAGATCACAGTTTATTTTCTTTCTTGAAGCTTCATAAAATATTTTTCTAAACTAGGTTAGTCTGTTGTCATCATAATTTAGATATCCAAGAGGTAAAAAGCTCTAAAACTCTTCATACCAGCAATGTTAATTTTAACATCAAAGTTATTTGTGTTCTGGTTACATCTAGGATTCAAAGCAACTTTGTGCTGCCATTTCAGAAGAACAACCTCAATAAGTCTTCGAAGAAATTTTGTATTGTTTCATCAATTAACAAGGCAATATTTTCACAAATACTTTTAAAACTCTAAAATGTCCATAGTTTAAAAAGACAGCTTGGAAAAATTGTTTAATTACAGCATTAATCTGCTTATAATCAAATCCAAGACTTCGTGCAGCAAATGGTTCAGCTCATTGAAAATACTGCCCCAGTCAACTTCCTCTCAGGACTTCCAACAGACTTCAGAGACGTAAAAGTTATTACAGGTTCAGTTTATAGCCACATACGTGTGACCTTCCCAGTATAAATCTGTTTAAAATGTTTTTAACTTCAGCATACTGAAATGTTTTGAGTAAAATTACTGTAAAGCATTATTTGTTTATTAATCTACTTAATTCAAAGAGTTCACCATTTTTCTGTAACACACTCCAAAACCTCTTCTTACACTGGCAATAAAGTATCTGTGATTCATACACAAGAATCAAGGCACATAACATTCCAAATGTAACGATTTTTTTTTAAATCTTATTTTTGTAACCTTTCAGCTACACTCTGAATCAAAACTTTTCTTCACCTAAAGTCCATTCCTAGTTCTTTTTTCTCTTACTATTTTGCATCATACTCTTCTTAAATTCCAAGCTAATTTGGATAGATTCCTGGCCTTGCATACAATTGCCATTTTTCCATGTCAATCTTTTCCCATGTGAATCTTTCCCCTCGTCAAAAAAAATGGCTCCTTTGGTTTAATTATTCTTCTCAAGTCTTTCAATACAATGTCTGGCGAACAAACAGGTGTGGCACCTTTTCTTTTATCGTAAATAACATGAATGATGTAGATACAGGAGGTAGTAGACATATTTATTAGTGAACAAGCCTAAAGCAAAAGTGTCAAATACACTTAAAGTCTAAGGGATGAATTAAGCTTTGGAAGCTTTGTTCAAAAATTCAGTGACACTAACATGTGGTACCTAGGAAAACATGATTAGAAGGAGGAAAAGACTAATATATTTCCTAAAGTATGTGATAGATGTAAATGTATGAAATTTATACACTAAAAATAATTACAATTAAAAAATATTAAAAGCTATATGTGTAATAGTTTAACATTGTTCAATTTCTAATAAATTGTTGAATCGTAATAAAAGTTTAAGGCTACTTTTTAGAATACATTATTCCTAACAGAATAGACAATCATTAAACTTTGATAGTACTTGGAAAAATATTATCAGTCATTTTACATTGCACTTCAAATTATGATAAATAGAGTAAGTCTTTTTCATATTAATAAAACCAAACATTATCAAAAGCAAAGGTTGTGATGACTGCCATAGATTCCATTACAGCTCCAGTGTCTGGTAACTGCCCAAGGAAAAAGCAATGGAACAATCACCTCTAAACAAGCTGAACTAGCTAAGAATAATGTCAATGTTTAGTAATAAGTAAACAAATCCTTACAACACAATATGGCAGAAAAAAAATGGGATCTTGTGCTGATTTCTTAACAAAATATTTCTCACTACCTTCTGTTATGTTTGAGAATTGCCTGAGATTTTTTTGAAAATATTTAGAGAAAGCAAGTGTTTCCCTGAGATGATGAGACAGTAAGTTCCTTCAGTTTCCCCAATAATTACTTTAAAATTGCTCAGTACTAAAAACTAGAGATACATTTTCAAAGAACACTGTCCTTCTCCACTGCACAGATGATGTGCTCAGACAAAACTCAAATAATCACCAGTTTTCCTTCAGGATATGATCTGACATTACAGCCAACCCAATTTAGTAGTAAGCCTTCTACTGAAAGAGAGAGGTTTATCTTCTATGTGGCCACAACATCTACGTGGCAAGTTCCCTGCACACACACACAAAAAGCAGTACTTCTTTGCTGGATCACCCAGCTGTAGCCACACAATCACTGGAGTTTTTATAGGGGCAGAAGCAAGTAGAGACTTGTGGTTTGGAAGAGTCAGCTAGAAGGGGGAAGGAAAGATTAACCTTTTGGCAGCAATGTACTGTAAGATCAGTTTCTCTGTAACACTGAATTACACCCTCAGGAGCTTAATCAGGAACTGTGTGGTGCTAGTTCTTTTACAATATACTACTTTATACATAAATCTTACCTCCACGAAAATTAATGGGAGTCTGGCTACCAGTTTCAGGCAGTCAGGATCCCATTTCTGTACACTAGTAGCATGCACTAGTGTGAATACAGGTGAATTAACAATAATGCAAACATTTAGGTTATTTAGGTTTAAATAATAAACAAAAGCTCCAGGTACTGATTTCATTATACTGAGAAGTAACAATCTCTGCCTTTAAATTAAAAGTGCATATACAAGAACATACTCATCTCTAACCTCTCAGCTATTCAGAAGATTCTACATACAGTAATATACCAATATTCTTGACCTTGTGAGGCAAGTGTCAAGATCTTCTTGCAGCAAAGGAGATGCAAGTTAAATATCCATACTTCAGACAGATCATTTTAGAGAGGGAACTTTAGGATTTGTTGACAGACAGTAGATGGCAATGGCTCCCCAAGGACTCATTACTCTGTTGTTGGAGGGAAATAGCCTGGTTAAGCAACCAGGGCCCACATCACCTCAAAATTTAGGCTTCCACTGTCCCTGTGATTTAAACTCTACCTGTAGCTGAGCATACAGATTGATGAGAAGCACTCATAGCAGCTGGACCTACAAGATAAAGGATGTAGCCACGGTGTAAGAGCCTCACTTCAAATGTGAGCTGATGATCACAAGCTAATCAGCCCTGATACAAAGTTTCAGCTTTTATTATTGTCCAAGAGTTACACAGTGTCATTTTATCTTCCAAAGAACAGCTAGAAGTTAGAAACATAATTTAACCATTAAATAATTTTTATTTTTCAATTAGGCATTTCTATTATCTGATCTCATAATGTTTTTTCATGTATTTAATTCAATAATAAATTATTAATTTATTATAACCAAACTGGGAAGTAGCTGCAATGTATAAAGTAAATAATGCATATTAATCCCATAAAAGATAGAAATTCAAGCTCATATTCTGAAACATTGAAATAGTACACTTTTTCCCTCACTTGAAGCTAACAATGTGTACTTATAAAACTCACTAAAGGTAAATGTTATTCTTAAAACTTCAAGAAAAACTAGAATCACAGAGGATAAACTGCTTTAAATGCATGACATAAAAACTATTTCAGCTGCATTGCCATATATATGAGAACTGAAGTTTGTCGTATTTTAAAATGCACAGTATCAATGCTAATTCTTAACAAGATTTAGGTATACTTAACTATACAAGATAAGTAAAACTAAATAAAACTTGATGCTCAGCTTTTACCGAGGACAATATTGTGAGGAGCCCAAAGATACCTTCCAAATTTAACCTTCCTCCTTCTCTCACTTCCACCTGGTTATTACACGTTGTGCTGCAGTGGAAGCAATTTTCTTTACAAAGTGGCACAGGTAAGACCAGTACATAAGGTTACCAATATTGAAAGTTGAATCTGTTATATGCATACTCTGTAAATTACTTAGTATTTTAATCCATAAAGTGTGTCCAGAGAGCAAGGATATTAAAAACGTATCTTGTTATTGTGTTGTACTACACTGTGTCTGTTACATTACGCAGTGCTATATTACACTGTCTCATGTAAGCAATGGACAATACTGGAATTTCAGGCACACACATGTTAAAAACATTCAATAACTATTTCTATTTTAGCTATTACTGGGTAACCTCATTCTGACTTTCTGGGATTTCCACTGGAGAGGGATATATTTACACAGAAGTATCACGCATCATACAGGCATTTTTAGCAGCAAGAAAATGGCACTGAAGATAAACACGCATAAGCAGCTTTTTTTTTTTTTTTTTTTTTTTTATATATAGAGCT
>JAVSBS010016854.1:0-13851 GCA_033124195.1 Coracias cyanogaster
CCCTGATTGGCCGCCGGGACAAAAGTTTCTGTGGCGACGGCGGCGCGGCGCGGTGACGGGCAGCGCTGTCCCATGTCGGGATAGCGCGGGGGCCGGCGCCGACACGGCCGCGGCCGCCGGGAGTGGTCGGGCCGGGGTTGGGGGGGGGGGCGAGGCGAGGGCCGCGTTTCCATGGCGATGTCTCCGGGTGCAGGGCCCCCCCCCAGCCCGGATCAGCTGACACATCATTAGCTCGGCACCTCAGCATTGCTTATTGGAGCAAGAAACGCGCGCAGGGCCGCGCCGCGCCGCGCCGGGGGGTCCACAGGCGTCCCGGGGGCCTCTGCGCCGCACCGGCCGGCGGGGCTGCGGCGGGCCCGGGGCGGAGATGGCGGCGGGGCGGGGGGGTCCCTGCGCAGACACGCGGCCGCGGCCGGGCCGGGCTTTCCCTTGGGAACGCAGCGCCAAGCCTCCCCCGCGGGTCCCCTCCGCATCTCCCGTGGCCCCCCGGGACCCGCCGCAAAAACCGGGCCGCGGGGGCTGGGCCGGCCCGAGCGGCGGCAGCGCAGCCGGGCTCCCCCGGGACCCCGCCGCCCGCCCGTTCCGCCCTCGTCCTGCGGCTGCGGCGGGGAGGGGGAGGCCGGAATCCCGGGAACGAGCCCGGTTCCCCGGGGTTGCGCTGCAGTGGAAGCGGCTTGCGGGGTTCCCAGGCTCGGTGACCGCTGCGGAAGCGCTGCCTGCGCCCGGGAGCGCCGGCGCTGGGGCCTGGGAGGAGCCGGTGCACAGACAACGGTGGAAATTCCCTGGCCAGGCTCGGGCGCCTTGTACCCCGCAGGAAGGGGCTGCCCGGGCTGCAGAAGCGCCAGCAAAAGTGTTTACGCCGAGCCTGGATTTCTAGCGCAAAAAGGGAAGGTGCTAAGAGAGCCGGGAGAAGCCGGGTCCAGCCGGACAGCCTGACACGGGGGGATGCAACCCGGCCTCCATCTCCCACCTGACCCAACGCCCACCTCCTCTCTCTCCTCTCTCCCTCCTCCTGTGTTTACTCTCTGCTTTTTCTGCTTTCTGTCTGTTTTCGCCGCAGACGCGAGCAAAGCCAGGAGAAGACTGCTGTCGAAAAGCAGCACCCTGAAGGATGTTTGTGTTGCCAAAACCTCTCCTGGCATCTGTAAAATCTGAGAAGACAAGCTGGCACAATGGGCAGAGAAAAACAGGACTTAGAGATAACCCAAGGAGGCCTGAGACTTTTTGTTGGCCACAGGGCCCGTAAATTGTCTTGGCAGCCCTGATCTAGCGCGGGACTCGCGTCTGTCGCAGGGTGCGGAGGAGAGGCAGTGACAAAGGAACTGCTGTGCAGAAGGGAAGCGAGGGGAACCCCTCTGAACCCTCACCCAGCAGGCGTTAGGAGATGTAGCGTTACTGTAACGTGCCGTTATATCTGCATGTAGAAAAAGGGTCATCGCACGGACTGGGCTGCACGGCTAAGCAGTTCTGTCGGGTCATTGTTCTCAAACCAACCTCCTGCCGAGGGTCTCGGTGACTCCCGTACCACGCTGGTGCTGTGCCGTGCCTGCATCCGAAGTTGCCTCGTAAAGCGTGGAGGGGAAAGGAAGATGTGGTGGAGCCAGGAGTGGTGATCCTGACAGTTACAGCGCGAATGAGTGAAATGCCGGAAATAAGCAGGAGTGCTTCAGTGTATCAGAAAATAATTCCCTATCTAGGAGTACACCTTGGACCGTACAAGGAGCCCATATGCCTTCTCAGCAGAGAAAGACTCCTAAATTCAGTCAAGTTTGGATAGCGCTTAAAAAACCGAGAAATACTCTTTTATTTTTTCAAACTGCTTAATGACAGGAGAGAGAACAAACAGAAGCAGATGAAGACCAACTGTGGTGTAGTGTGGGGATGGAGAGTAGAAACGAGCATAATATTTAACTTGGCTGGATTTGTTTCTGTGTTTTATGGTGGGGATTTTGGATTGGCATTGGTGAAAGGAATGGGTGTTTAATTAATACTGCCATTAAATTGCTTGGGCAGAAGTCCTGGGAACGTCCTGGAACCTCACCATGCCAGGCAATGGATCAGGACACACAAATGATGCTTACCGTGAGGAATTTGTGATCTAAAGATGGTCAATAGAATGGTGCATGACTTGACTTCTATATAAATAGGCATTGTGGAATGGATTTGCATAACCTGTACTCATCATTACATAGGCCCACACATACATGCCCATGGTGACCTCAGCAAAATTGATACGGTCTTTAGAATGCAGATTTTTAATCTCCAGTTTTTAAATCATCTGAGACTCTGAAATGAGTACGAGAAGATTGTATTTAAATGAGGAAGGTTACGTCAGGTTGGGTTCACCATTTTGGTGCTTTTTTGGTGTCAGAACTAAGAGGGCTTGATTAACAGACAGGAATCTCCTTGCAATGAAAAGGGTTTGCACAGACCCTCCTTCTGTCAAGACTTCTAGTGACAGCCCAGTACTCAGCTGAACTTGAAGAAACTCCCCTGGCATCCTTGAGGAGAGGGGCTGAGTTGGTCCTTCAGTGCTGTGGACTGAGGCTCTTCTTTGTGCTGCAGAACTCACTTGCCTATGGCAGAAACCAGAAGTTTCTGCCCTCTGGTTTGGAGACAACCTTCCTGCAGCAGATCTGGGCCTTGCTGGACTGGTGGCTCTGCAGCCAGGCGGAAACGGCGCCACACCAGCAGGTGTGAGAACTTTTCCATTCAGTGTAATGAAGTGTTAGCTGGAAACCAGAGTTTTGGCGATTCAAATTGCCTCGTGTGCATCGGGCTGTGAAAGAGGTTTAAAATAAATCAAGAATAAGTTACAAATATTGTATTTTTGGAATTACCAGCTCTCACAAGTCCACTGGCAACAGAAAGTGAAGCCTTAGGCAGAGTGGGGCCTGACGTCTGCTGTTAGTTATCGGTGTTTCTAGATGAAATTACAGTTTTCTGGTGAAGTAGCACTGAGTCCATAGAAAAAGCTGGGAAGACACTTTGAAGGTTTTCAGACTTGCTGAATGTTTTTTTCAGCGGGCTTTTGGCTGAAATCTGTCCTCTGACTTCTGCCAAAGAGGAACGTTAGAAAACGTGCACCGTAATATTTCAGCACAGTGCTTGATGTGGAGTTATTGGATGGTTAAGGGTAGCCTTTGAGGGTAAGAATTTTCTGTCGCTTGTTTTTTTGTTCACCAACATAGTTAGAAAAATGATTTTGACACTCCTGACTTGCCATGTCTATGAGTTAACGATGGAAAGCCCACTTTCGATGCACACTGAAAATCTTCCGCGCTGAACTGAGAGAAGATGCGCTGAGGAATAAAGAAACCGCAACAGCAAATGATTTACTTTAAACTGTGTACCTGCTATCACTTTCCCTCTCTGGGCTTGTCTGGGCTGCCTCCCTTTGGTCTTGGGTACCTGACAAAACCTCCTGAGCGGCTGGAGGATCAGTCACCTCATCACATTTGGGGAGGTAGGACTCTGCAGTGACATGGCTTCTGTGAGGAGAAAATAGTCACCATTCCACCTAATATTACTGGCAAATGACTACTCTAGAAAGTTCTTCCTTGTGATAACTCCAAGGCATTTGCTGCTTAGAAGATGAGAAACTAGGGAGGTGGATGCTTGCTGGTATCAGTGAATGGAAACTGCAAGCAAATTAATGCCTCCTGGTTTTTGAGCTACTGAGTGAGCTATCATGAAGCAAAGCCTGAGCTATTCATTTTTGTTGAATATAAATGTTTCCTAGAAAATTCTCTATTATTTCCAGTTCCAACATTCTTCTCTATTTTTTTCAGGAGGTTTTGGTCAGTAACTGCTGAGTTTGGAAAATTAAGAGCGGCTAGACCAAGGCAATGACTCAGAAATGCATTCCAAGAACGTACGAGATTGCTAAACCTTCAGGGGAAAGAGGCTGTTACTGGCTTTATAAAGAAATGGGAGAGTGGTGCCTTAATTCTGGTTAGGAACTTGTCACATAGAGTGATGTCAATGACACCGATGAGAATAATATTAGGATATAATCCATCTTTGCCTTTTAACAGTCTTGTTTGGAGAAGTTTGGAATCCCTTATGGAAAGGGCTCAAACTCACTTGCCCTTACTGTGGTTAGAAAAATTCAGGCTCGGCTTCATTCTACAAAGCTGCTTTGCTTTAAGTAGCAGTTCTGCAAAACGTAACTTCACATATTTCTTTTCCTCTATGTTTTATTACGGAGAACATTGTATGAAAACAGGGTCTTTGTTTAAAAGTTCCTGCTTCTTATTCATCACAGCTCGTTGGGTTGGAAGCATTTACGATACTCTCTGCAGAAGGCTCCGATCCCTTCAGAGCAGGAAAATATAAGCAGCAATAGACAAACTTTTAAGAATCTAAGCTCTTGTTTTCACGCAGATGCCCTCATTTCCTTAGTAATAAAGAAAGGAAAAGGGAATAAATATGTAACGTACAGTGGGGAAAAAAAAAAAGTTTCAAAGTGTTAAGGTTTGTTTGCGGGCATTGAATGTTTTTAAGTGTTATAATAATGCCTTACGTTTAACTTTGCTTGCTTTTATCTTAAAGGAGTAGGTGTGCACGGAAGATTTTTTGCGTGTGTGTAGGATTTTTTATTCTTTCTACAGGTAATGTATCTTTCTCAGCTAGAGCAACACTAATACAAACCAGCTACAGGAATATCACCCAGCGTGTTGTCTAAACCAAGCCAGGACCGACAAAGCAGTGCTGGAAGTGCGAGCAGCCTGTCTCTGTTAGCGTTCTTAACTTCATTGCCATGGAAGAAGATGCAGTAATTGGAAATTTTTCCAGAAAGCTCCAGATACAATTCTACAGCCATCGTGTCAGGCACTACTAGACAAAGCCAACAGTGGAGTGTGGGTTAACCAGCTGGCACTGTCCTCCTTACAACAGCAGGAAAGCGTGGAGGAAGGGAAAAGGAGAGAATTACTCAATCTGAAATATTTGGCAGAATACAACATTAATCCCTCTCTAGTATGAAATATCATCCAAATTTTACTTTTGCATCAGCAGCAAAGGGTCCTCCCACCACTTCACAACATCAGAGATAGTTAGCTGAAGACCAAGGTGGAAGAAACGAGTGTCACCGTGTGTTGTACATGCTCCTTCCTTCACTATTTTATGGTTCTTGGCTCCTTGACCTAATTGATCCTGCTTCACAGGTGAAATTTGCTCTAAGTACTTCCCAAATTTGTGCTGCTGTAGTTTTAATATAAGCTAGGCATGCTCTTCAAACAAAGACACCCTGTACATTTTGCCGTTCTATGTGTAGGGTCATAAAATGGTCGTAAAAACATGCCCTTTCAGAAACTGTCATTCCTGGTAGGTTTTGACTTGATAACATTCAATGTCCTGAATAAAGTTACCATCAAAACACCGAATTAGCATCAACTTTAAGCAGCAGAACGATATACAGAGTATCTGCCTTCATGTGACTTTTCCCCACTCACCAAATGCCCCGTATCTATTGCACGCTTCTTAAGCTGGTCTCTCTGTTCCTGTTAAAGTACTGAATAAATTTTACTCAGTATAACTCCATTCCAGACAATAGCCGCCCCCCTATGAGGGCAGTAGGACACTGCCACAGATCCAATTAAGTAGAGCATTTTGAGGCATGTGTAGAAAATATGGATATTCTACATATTTTCTACTCCAGGATAGGGAGCTGGAGATAGTTGTCTTTGTGTCCTGCAGGTCTCCCAGCGGAGGAACACAGGCCTGGAGAGGACCTCCTCACAGGTTCCTTCTAGTGCAGGTACCTTGTAACATCTAGTCAAGGACAAAACACCTATTCCATATTTCTCCCACACTCCAGGGCTCTCCTAAACGTTTATGTCAATCTGGAAACCTGCAGAAAGAAGCAAAAAATCCACAATGGTTTGCAACAGCAGGGCAATAGTTGTGGCTCTCTGATTTCTAACTAGCTGTGCCCTACCACAGGTAGTGCGGCATGAAGACAGTAAGTGGGAGAGATGACAGCACTCAGAAATTAAATGAGGTATGAGCCCAGGACGGCCGCTCTGCTCTGCCTCTGGAGATCTGCCAGAATCACGGCATTTATCTATACCAAGACCTTGTGGGCTATTTGCTGTTAGAAGCAGATTTCTTTAGAGTTCAGTGTGCCTGTGTGTTTCCTTGATCCCATATTCATGTTACTCAGAAGAAAAGCCACAGAGTCTTAGGACAGTGGAGCCAGACATCACTGTGACTGCTCTGCTCGGGCACTCCTTTGATGCAGCCCCTCACTCTGAGCTGCAATATGGAAAGAGAGGTAGAGATGGAGCATGAGGCAGCAAAAATGCCTGTTCTGTTTCAGGAAGGACTTCTTTTAACCAGCAGCACTTCTCCACCTGCTGTCCCCAGCCATTTAATGACCACTCTCTAGTATATAAAGCAATGCAAAAGTGGCTTTAACAAAAATTATCCTGGTGCCTTATCTCAGATGCTCACAAGTCTCCAAGGTACATCTAAGGTTTGTCCATTGCTGCTGAAGCCTGAGTGATTCACCTGAATCAGCAAGTTCTCTTGTATAATTTTGGTTTCTCTCTTCCCAAAAGAAAAAGACCATCTGAAAGAACAGCCCACTGAATAACGCTTCAAGGCTCTGCAACAAAAAATGCTTAGTGGAGAACCTCAGTAGTGACAGCAGTATGCCTGAAATGTGAAGGATTGCATGAATATTTGTATTTATGACCACTAGCCTGTAGAGAACAATGCTGCCTTAGCAAAGTCCTCACTCTGTTTAACACATACTGAACTTTGCAGTGTTAGGCTCTATATATTTTCATACATTTCCAGTTGAACTTTGCATCGTGGTTCTTATGAAAGAAAGTAAAACTGCAGCTCCTTGTATTTCCCACAGCTATTTTTTGAATGAGAGGTGTACTTTGTTTTCTGCAGCTGATAGCCCCATTCAAACAAATAAGCGATAAAAAATGTGTTCATGTGTGAAAAAGCCATATGCAGTGTTGAAATTCTGGCCAACTTGTTACACAGATACTACATGCTAGAGAAATGATGACTCAGTGGGGGAATTTTACTCATCGTGTAACGCATTCAACCTCAGAAGCAACACTTTGCCTTCACTAGTCTTAGTCTTGCCAGAGAACGGGGAGGTGGAGATGTGCATGGCCATAGGCGGGGTAGTTTAGGAAGCTATTCTACTGTTTCTGCTGGTGGTTTTGTTGTTTTTGTGTTAAAAAGATATTTACTCTCCATATGATCAAATGCGGCCATGGTGCTTCCTGTTCAGCCTTCCCCTCCAAACTTGCAAGACTCCCTGCTCTGTAGCCACCCACTCTGTTGTTGTACTTAGCAGGGGCAGAAAGCTATCTCTTGGCATACTAGTGCCTTTCTATTTTGTGCAGTCATTTTACTAATTAATCAGAGGAAACAGAAAAAGAGCATAGGCTAGACCAAAGGTTGCCCATCATACGTTAGCTCATGCTGGCTGGCCCAATTGTTCACCTTGTTTTCTTCTATCGTTTTTTATTTACACATCTGGATTAATGAGAGAGGTGATCGCTTAACCCATCGCTTGCTACAGGCCTCTTGAGAATGAATTCAAATACAATAAATCCATCTGTAGATGTAGTATCCCTAGAAAGCGGACAGTAGGTTTGCAGACATACAGCAGGGAATAATTGTGGTGTGTTGAAGGCAAACTGTATCACTTCTTTTCTGTTCTCAGAATCATCCCAAAGCACAGATACACCACCAGAAGTTCCCTTGCTGCCTCATTTTAAAAAGTGAACTTGAAATATATCCTAAAGGATAACCAAAGGAAAAAGACCTTTCCAGAGATTGCTCCATAACTCTCCCTGGGATTGTCCCAGCCATGGTGGGTACCATTCCCAAACAGGAAAAGAGAAGTATCCAAAAAGACTACCTGGGTGTTGCAGAAAAATCCCAATATCTTAAATTCTGTCTGGGAAGCCAAGCAACAATCACAGATCTTTTTGTAAACGAGAATTAGTCTGTTAATGGGGTTGCTGCATTTTGTTCTTCATGTCTGAGGCATGGTTTAGCCTATCTAGAGAAGCAGTTGATGTTCCCCACTTCTTCAAAGAAATTAATTTCTCTGTTGCACACAACTCCTGCCAGATCAGCCTCATTTCAGACTGAGCGTACCTGTGCTTAGGGTCTCCAGACTCACTTCAGGGCTCAATATATATATTTATAGTATTGGGGTCGTGTCCATAAGTATAAAGGCTGGCTAAAAAAACAACAATAAAAATAAAGAGTAATGGTGAATGACCTGCTAAATGCAAACTTTCAATCCAAGGACGTGAGTCAAAGGGTCAATGCCCCATCTCTGCTGCAGGTTCTTCAGAGTAAATCTGTGTTGCCTCTGTATTGGCAGAGGTGCAGTGGTGACCAAAGTAGCATTTGCATGTGGGTCCACCTCAGACAAATTGGTGACCAACAGAGAGGGGTTCAGAGAGGTCTACAAGAGGGGAAGGGATGTCTTTCAATGAGAGGCTTAAGTAGATCAATCTATTTAGCTTAACAAAGACAAGGTTAAGGGCAGAACTGGTTATAATTTATAAATCTCCCATCTCTCTGTAGACATGGAAGAGTAGAAATTTGATAATATATGGCATTTCAGTCAAGTGGAAAAAAAGTCTGACAAGAGCCAGTGAAAATTGAAACTAGACACATTTTAACATGGAAGGTAATGAATTATTAGAGCAATTTACCAAGGATTGTAATGGATTCTCCATCATGAGACATTTTGAAGTTGAAATTGATTGATTTTCTCAGAGAAATGTTCTAGTTCCTACAGGACTTAATTCAAGAAAGTCCTGTAACCTATGTAATACAGGGGAAAAGTAGTCTTTCCAGCTTTGTGGAAACCTTGAACCTAGCTCCAAACAGCTAATTCGTAGCTGCCTATGTCCTCCTGTATTCTCACCCTGTAACTAGTACGATTCAAACATTTTCCCCGTTATTTACATTTGGTTGGGAACTGTGCAGTGAAAGACTGTAACATAAGCAATGCTTGCTGTTCACATGGGACGTTCTGTCTGGCATATGGATTCAAAGATTTTAAGGCTGGAGAACCCCTAATCATCCTCTAGCCTCAGCAGCTCCAGCGCAGAGCATCGCATTTCACCGCACCGTTCCTCCACTGCTTTGGAAGGTGACATCTAACAGATGGCAGCTGTTTCCAAAAGGCCCGTGGGTTTTATATTTTGCCACGGGCCTGCAGGTGAAACTGGATGCTCCACTCCTTGTCCATCTTAGTGGAATGTGAGCTCCTGATTTTTCCAGGCTGTTTTCTAAATTACATCCCACACCCAATGTAAAGAATGAGGTCCCACTGCTACTGAAGCCACTGGACATCTTGACTTGGATTTCAGTGAATTCCACTGGATGAGCCAAAATTATGCTGCATTTGCCAAAATATCAATTAGTAGTTCTGCATAGATTTTGTTATGCCGAACTAAATATAAA
The DNA here is from genome assembly GCA_033124195.1 of Coracias cyanogaster. Lineage (NCBI taxonomy): Eukaryota > Metazoa > Chordata > Aves > Coraciiformes > Coraciidae > Coracias > Coracias cyanogaster. The sequence goes on from JAVSBS010016854.1 coordinate 9,463, forward strand.
GACACCATTGGACCTCTCTGACTAGGACCTCTCTGTTCCTGATCACCTTTCACTGTGGTGTATGAAATAAGAAGGAAAATTCTACTTCAAAATAGGCAGAGAACTTTTTGCTTCAATACTTGTCCAAGGTCTTCTCAGCCACTGCAGCAAACCGTACTAAATGTGGCAGAGTGTCTAACTCTGAGCAGTGCTCAATGCAAATGTTACTTGACCTAGAAAATTACTGCTCGCAAGGAAAAGGAGAACCCTCTTGATATTTTGATGGTAAGTCATGGAGACCAACTATACAGAGAACTGTAAATAAACATTACTTCAAAGCGTAGCTCTGGGCAGTTCTGTATAGTTCATCTGAAGCCATTACAACATACATAGCTACATTAAAAAGTCAAGATAGGGGAGGGAGTGTCTTTTATTACAGCTGGGAAATAAATGAATATAACAAGTTGTTCCAATCAGAGATGTTAGTTACTTTTTCCTGCAAACTTGGTGCCTTTGAACTGCCTTGGCTACAGTGCTACTGCTCTTTCTGCATTAACAGTATTGTTAATAGAACTGATTTTACGTACAGCACAGAGTAGCTGAGAAATAAAACAAAAGCAATGATCGTACACATAAAAAAATGTACTTTAAAGCAATAGTGAGAAAACCAGTCCCTCCACATTAGCTCTGGGTAGAAATAGCAATAAAAAATAGTCAAAAGAATCAGCAGGTTTAACTATTCATGCTAGTTAATTACCTCACAGAATATATCCATCTATGAATTTTATCCATTATCAAGTTCAATCTATTTGCCATAATCATGCATCATCTCTTTCAGAAGAAAGAACAACTCATAATTGCTTTTTTTTTTAAAGTTATATCAAGATATAATGAAGATTTTTTTTTTTTTTAATCTTTAATTTTAACCAAACATAAAGTAAGAGAAGAAAAGAGTTAGACGCTGGGTATGGCGTCTTTGGTGGTTTGGGTTTTTTTCTCTTTGCTTTAGGTGGCAGCAACACTGTAACAGAAAACAAATACTCCCCCCTCCCACCTTCCTTTCTGAAGACCAAAACAATCATTCATTTACTTAATAACTGCAATATAGAGGTAGACTTGGACAAGCATGTTAAACACCTGAATGAGACTCAGCTTGCACAGGGTAGGAATGATTCAGCTATGAGTGATCTGACTATCGCTGATGTGCATTAACAGCAGAGATTAGTCAGTCAGCTCTCTGTGAGTGTTCGGGCGGCAAAATGAGCAGTAAGTGGCGATGCATTGTAAAGCATTAGAGATTTTTGGAGGATGAGGGAGAAGGAGGGAAAATTGCTGCTATCTGCAGTGCGATTTATCAGGTAACAGCAACTTTAGAAGAATCAAAAAGCAGTCGGTACCTCACCTGTTTGCAATATTGGGTCAATGAGGTGATTAGAGAGCGAGCCCAAATCCAGGTGTTATTGGAGCAGTTCCTGCTTTCACCGTGACATCCTGCGTAATTCTGCTCAGGACACCCACAATGAACTGATTGATGATTTTTTTTTTTATTTCTCCAGCTGAATTTTTCTGATAGCAATCACTCAATATTTAGTCAGAAATTTTGGTAGTAGCACAGAACAACCATCCCTTTGAGAAGGGTGCTCAGCACAGTGAGTGCGATCTGGACATTCGAGATAAACTCACTCAGAACCCTTCAGTTAGTGGGAAAAAAAACATCAATGCAGGCCAGTACTGACAGATCCCTGCTAGGCTGGCCTCTGGCACTAACACTTAACAGCTTCACACTTAGCTTTGAAAAACTTTTTTTTTTTAGTATGGGAATTTTGCAGTCACCCCCACTGCCCCTTCCCCTGAAGCTTGCTCCAGTTTCTGATGTGAATCCCTGTTGCCAAACAAACCTGCACTTCAGGTGTATTGACCTCGTGTGCGAGGTGTACTGGGCATAAGGGATCTGCCTGTTCTGAGACCTCCACCCCACTATTGTACCTGCTTTGGGAACTGCATTGCTGCTAGCCAATCTGGATAAAAATCAAGCGAAATTTCTCAGGGGGATGCTATGCCTGGCTGCTTTACACAGGCTCTGAAAAAGCATTTTGAAATTACACAATGATAAAATGTAAAAATCACCACGTGGAGCTTGCACCTCGAGTCTATACACAAGGCCAAATCTAGGGGCATGTCTACCAGGTGGTCCCTGAGGCATCAGGATGGCCAAAGCTGCCTGCTCTTAGCAGCACCTTCCAAGAGCCTACAGCAGGATAATTAACCCTGTTTCCTCATCATGAGGTTTTTGACAGGGGATCCACAAAGGAGTAATATGGGACAGCTTTTCCAGGTTTCTCAATAAATGACATATTTTCAAAAATGTTGGCATGTGCTCTTCAAAGATCTTGCTGTTAAGGAGGAACATTTTAATGGGTGGGCAGCATAAAGTCAGGCAACTTTCTTCTGGGGTTTTGTATGATTGCTGCCAGCCCTGGCCAGAGGCAGGTGTAATGAGCCTGGTGCTGGAGAGCCGCGAGGCGTGTGCTTCCCCTGCACTTCCCAGCTGGACAAGGCAGAGAGGCATGGATGCACCTTCACCTTCTCTGAGGGGACAGGGAGGCAGACAACAAGGTCGTCGCCCACGACCTGCTGGAAAACCCACTGCAGAGCACCCAGTCACCAGCCGCTCCCTCTCCCAAAGCTGGTGAGGCTGTCGCACCCCATCCCAAGGCCAGGGAAGTGTTAACACAGCATTTTCCAACCCAGAGATCAAGCCCTCTGGATATCAGGCAGATCTGTGAAGATACTGGATAGCAGAAGGGTAGAGGGGTGAGAAGAAACCTCTCCTGTAGTTGCTCGCTTTGCAGAGGCAGGGGGGGGGCTGAAGCAGCAGGCGGGAAGCGCCTGCCCATTGCATCCTTCAGCCTTCCTGTCCTCTTGTCCCACATTCCCGCTTCTTCTGCTTTTCAGTAAACTTCCAAACATTTGTTTTGTGAATAACAACAGACATACGGTTATATTTATCTGCAGAGGTGGTTACTTTAGAAGCCCAAACAGAGAATGGAAAACTTCAAAAGCTTTAATTTGCCCATTTCTGTAGATAATTATTTTCAAAGAAATTCCTTCCTTTAAAGAGACAGTTTCTTTGTGACAATAATGCTTCTCGTGTAGGAGGGCACGTAGTTTTGCAATGTAGGCAAAAGTTGAAGCATTTCTTGCGGTGCTCAAAGCAAAACACATTCATATGTTTTTAAGAAGGAAGAAGCCACTTTCTCATCTAATCCATTGTTCTGTTAACACCAGTCACATAATTTCATCTAATTTTTTAGTGACCTGTAACTCTCCAAGTATGTGCTTAGGAAGATGGGCATTTTCCACACATCTTAAAAATAATACAATTCTTCAGGTCACATGTGAGATGGGGCTTTCAGATGATGGGTTTAGCCTCTACCTGTAACTAATCAGCTGTCTCCCAGCTGATGAGATAAGGCTAACAAGCAGCTTACTTAAGGGAGGGAGCTTGCTAGGGCTAAAGAGACTGGGTCATGTTAAGGATAAGGCTCTATTATGCAAAACTAGGTGATCTACCTGCTATCTAGGTGATGGTAGGGAGCTGGAAGGAGGCAGGTGGTCAGATCTGGCTTACCTATTTTACCTGGCTTTGAGTTATGCTTGTGACTGATTTAGTCCCTTTAGTCCCCCAAAGGGTTGCCTGTATTCAGCTCAGGTAGCGAGCCTGCCAGCCTGCTCAAGGGAAAGAGGGGACTGAGGAGGTGCTTGCTGAGTGGAAAATGTTCAGCTGATGCAATGGTTATTTTACTACAGCAGTCCTTGCTGAGCTGTGTGAAAGGTTTGATTGTGGTATGCATCTGTTGTCTTTTAACAGCAATTGACAAGATTCCATAGAGTATTTTAATCTATTTTTCTGTCCCTGAACTATGTTGCAACTGTAAACCCTAATAAGGAACATAGAGAGTTTACCACCATGCAATACAGAGGTCTATATAGGATGGGCAGTGCCTAAAACTAGGGAGTGTGTTAACCTCTTCTGTAGGAGGTCTTCTAATTAATTCACTAGTGAAAGCATCTGTACCATCAGGGGCTTCAAGTCTTGCTAGAGCTTCCCTTAAAGCCTTGCAGTACCAGGTGCTGTACACAAATTGGTCTGGTAGCTCCCTCCAACCAAGTTCTTACCATCTGTCATTGCAGTGCTCAAATGGGTCTCTTAATCCGGCAGTTTGAATGCTCAAATCTATAGAGAGGCTTATGCAGGCACACTCCTCCTTTTTGTAGTTCAGGCAAAGATCCAAAAAGAGAAAGAAAAGGGGAATCTGGGTATCCGGAGTGCAAATCAAGCAGAACTTAAAAGGCACGAAACCACTCTGGCATCTTTTACTTGTATTTGCCATCAAAACCCTTCTGTGG
>JAVSBS010016855.1:0-13713 GCA_033124195.1 Coracias cyanogaster
CCAGGATACCATTGGCTTTCTTGGCCACAAGGGCACATTGCTGTCCCATGGATAACTTGTTGTCCACCAGCACTCCAGATCCTTCTCCACTTTTTTTTGTTGAACCTCATTAGGTTCCTCTCTGCCCAGCTCTCCAGTCTGTCCAAATCCTGCTGTATATATATAACATATATATACAAATATGTAAATATAATCAGCTGGAAATGTTATGTGAGATATATTATGATATGTATTCCTGACAAGAGTAAATTTAATTTCTGAAATTAATTTTTCTGAAATTATTTTTGAAAATAATTCTGTAATATCAACAAAGATAAAATCGCATTGCGACATACATACTCTGCTGTTTTCCTAGACATAAGATTTCCACTTGTTTTGGTCAAATCATACATAATAATTCAGTTTCCAAAGCCAATTAGCTGATAAGATTTGTATTAATAAAAACATTCCTTCTTTCATATTATTCACTTTTCTAAGTTTGTGTGCAGTTTGCGTCAAGTAGTGTTGGATTCAGTACATGTTTTATTTTTAAACAACTTATTTCAGAATAAATTCTTTTTGCATCTGGAAATCTGAAGTATTCTTTCACTAGAGCTTGTGGTTATTGCTCATATAAGAAAAGAGGGACTATGCTTTTTCATAAGGGTATGCACAATCCTAAAGACATTTTCTACTGTATTGTTAAAAATATTTTTTTCTAACTTTCTCTTTGATAAGACTTTTCCCTGCTCCACAAAAGGTTGACATTTAGCACAAAGTAAATAAAAACGCTTCTGTCTGAACTTGAAGTAGCAGAATAGCCTTCAAAAAATCCTTAGGGTATCACTTAGAATTACACAGATAAGCATCTGTGACCACAGAGACTTGTAATGAAAGGTTGAATTCTATTGAGTATATATACAGTGTTTCCTGTGTCTCCCTCCCCACTGCTTTGCTTCTTTAATGAAATAAAATGTCTTTAAAGTTGACCCAACCATGTATATATTCACTAGAAACAGAAACTATACAAAGAGCTATGCAGTAATCTTTAAATCTACTTTAAATCTCCCTCTAGAGATGAATACACAAAACTACATTGCAGTTAGCTGAGTATGCATGGATAAGTTAGGTGGTGTAGTTCTAGCCTGATATTTGTAGGCTATGTATGAGTCTTTCACTCAATTTTGGAATAGAATTTATTCTAAACAGGCAAAATATTTTTATATCATCTAGGTGACCCAAAGATACATATCAAAATATTAAACATTACTTCTTCAGTCTCTTATTTATAGTTTCTGATGGTACAAGCATTAATTGCAGCTTGCTAGCTATATAAAGGAAAAAAAAATAGAGGATTCTTTACTTGGTTTTCTATAAATTAGAATATATTTGCAAGGGAGATTGAAGGAACAAAACACAATTAATGCATTTTCTGCCATTCCTGAATAAAATGAAGATTTAAAGCCTTGAATATCCTGTCTTAAAATGATGTTAAAATGTTTATTTTTCATATAATATCAAGATCACGGTCATTTCAGAACAAATGTTTACAGTCTGGAGCAGTGGCTGTTTTATTCAATAGCAAAGGCAGTTAAATATTTTTTGTGCAGTGGAAGATCAACATTTGCAAAGCCAGCAACTATTATGTACTTAGAGAAAAAAAAAGTAAAATTCGGCTAGGAACCATCTGAGGACACCCCACACCTGGAATTGTGTCTGATCCATATCTAAGTTTGAATGTGAATCGATCCCTACTTTAACTAGAGCAGATTCTTACAGTGTTGCCACTCTGCAGAGCTCATTTCCCTCACTGCTGTTAGTTTTGCAGATGAAAAGGAGCTGTTTAAGGTGAGGAAATGTCGTTGGCAACAAAATACACTCACTTGGTAAAAGATCAGGAGGTTTCAGTCTCTTGGCAAGAAATCAGTTTCCTTCCTTCATTTAAAACACTTGATCAACTATTCTCTGTACAAGGCATACGGAATATTCTGAAGAGATTATCCATGTATTTATTCCTTTCCCTGCATGGAACCAGTAATACAAGAGTACATATTCATTTTTAGTTCTCACAGGGAGTAGATCCTGCATTAGGATTGTGACTTCATAAATTACAGGACTTTTCATCCAGCATCTGTCATTATGTTTTCATTCGCATCAAAAAGAACATAATATTTTGATTTAGTTTTGACACAGAAAGATGGGGAGAGAAGCAAAAATGTGAGCTGCAGAAATAAGAAAAATCATCTTGGGTGGGAAAGGAAAACTAGTATTTGAATATTTATGCATTGCTTGATATAACAGAGAAGAACTCTCATTATGGGTTGTCTTCTATTAAAATGAAAGCATGAGAAACTAGTGATTCTTAGGTTGTATCAGACAATGTATCATAAGATTATTTTAAGCAACATACCAAGTATCCTTACCATTTAGTACAGAGCACATTTTCTAATTTCTTCCTCTGCATAGGATGAAAAGATGCAGTTGTGCAATAGAAAAGTGCTGAGAATATTGCTTTTAATATTTATTAAATAAAACCAGATCTGAGTATCAATATATGCATAAGTATGTAGTCATTACACAACCATTTCACAGCTCCTCAGAAAGTTCATGCTTCTTAATGCAATACCTTAAATATTTTTTTTTAATACAAGTGTGCTCTGACAGCTCATTGATGCTAGGTTTCAGCACTATCATTTCTCACTTTCAGTATGATAGCGTGGGAAACCAAAACTCTTGTACACAGTGTAGGCAGCACAGCTTAGCTGTCTTAATAAAGTATTCAGAATTATATCTTTGCCTTCACTCTGAGCAGCAAGCCTTGCTTAATGCTAGGATGAACATTTATTGTGGATGCTGATTACAATAGCCTGCACAAATGACACTGTTGATTTACAGACATGTACAGTGATTGTACTAAGGCACTGATGTGAGTTAAAATCAGTCCCTCTTTGCTTAAGAAAATATTCCTTAAACTATAGCCTAATTTTCAACATATGTTGATTTCATGTTTTTCACGGTTTTAGACACCAGTTAATTGCTGATCTCTTACTACGTTTTCAGGGTAGCTGTGTTTTTACCATCTCCATCATGGTTTTGTAGTTAAAAATAGTCTCTTACCTGTTTGCAGAAATGCATTAATATACCAAGTCCTAATGGGGGATAGTATAGAATTCAGTCTGGAGAAAGGGAGGAAACATACCTTGAAAAGAACAAAAAGAAAAAAATCCTATATTCATCAGAATAAACTTCTTTGCCTAATGACTGTTTTCAAATCAGCATCATAGTTCTTGCATAATTAGGATAGAATAAAACAGATTTACAAGCCAGATACCATATTTGAGATTACTATTCTGCCAATTGTCCTTCAGTATGAGTTCAATAGAGAGCTTCCTCCTGTTCATGATATCCTGTTGGTATTGTTTTGGGAATAGAAGCAAAATTCTTTTGGGCTTGTTTGTAAATCAAGCATCTCCATTTCATTACAGAGGAGCAGGCTAAATTAGTAATTGGTACTAGTGGTTATTTTTTATGGTCATGATGTTATTATTACTGACAATGACAAAAATTATCTATATGTGCTATAATGAATTGAATTGCTTCATACAAGTAAGGCACAAACAGGCCTCCCTGTTTGGTATTGTTGCAGATACAGTCTCACTGGTTCCAGTCTGATCATCTATTTCTATCAAGAAATAGCTCTATTGTCACTGGATATAGAGAAATGGTTCCTAAGAGTTTGCACTGACTCAATGCATCATGCAAAATGTAGCATGTAGCTGATGATGTCAGAAGCAGGCTCAAGCCTTCAGAAGCAACCAGTATAGCGATATGCTCTGCTCTATGGCCTCCTGAGAAGTTCAGAATATTGGAACCATTTATCTGTGTAGTTCCATCAATGTATTTCCATAGACTGACATGTAACTAAGCACTGCAGACTAGCAATGTAGCTAAAATAAAGCTTTCTCTGCTCTTCAAAAGGTGTTCAATCAGAATAGTATATATTGCTGTAGGAATGCTTGCAGATAGAATTAACAGCAAATATGTTCTTACTTGCAGTAGACCTTTTACCCCAGTCATGAGACATGTCTAGCACATCCCATATCATGCTTGCATGAAGTCTTGCAAAGCAAATATAACTGAACATTCCTGTACAATAGCTGTTTTTTTAAACAGTTACTCCACTATTGTTAACTGAACAAGTTATGACAACTAATATATCCATATTAATCCCTTTGGCATTCTTTATAAAAACATGAATCATAGATTCATCATCAGGAACTCCCATAAGGACATGTATACAGTGTGTTATTCAGCCTTGCCATATCTTTCCACTCTGTAAAATGTAACTGTCAGAGCAACTTGAATGAATCATGTAGGCCAACATACAGGTTTGATAAAGAACTCTGATAACAAACATGTCAAAATTAATTAGTTATGTTTAGCTTCAAGTAATGTTTGGGTACAGAAGAAAAATGAAAATTTTCTTCAAAAGTCATTCTACTAAATGGTGCAATAACACTATGTTGGTGTACATTAATCAGAAAACAAAACACAGGGAAGGAATTGGCCTACTAACAAAGCTCAGACATTGAAAAGCATGGAAAAAGAGCATAAACAGGATAAAATACTAAAACAAATAGTGCTTGCACTTGGTCAACAGGAAAGGGAGGAGGAATTAACCACTGCAGCTGCCCGAAAGTTGTCAGAGGAAAAAGAATAGAACTAACATATCCACAAGTGCTTTCAAAGAGACTCAGTTTGTTTTTTTTTTTCCCCATGCTTCCCCACTCCTAAAGCCTTTCGCCATTTGGAGCAATGCTTGACTCAAATGCTGTTGACAGCTATTCTTTATGGCACATTTTGTCTGTACAAGGTACAGAATTAAGTTTCCCTGAAAGTTAAAGTGGCTTTGTTCAGAATTATGCCAGCCTTCTGGAGGTACCAGAAGAATGTACAGACGTGGGATAAATGTAAGAACAATATAATATGTTATATAAAGGAAACAAACACCAAAAAAAAAGTGTGAATGGTGCTACCTACAGATTTCGCCCATTATATTTCCCATGGAGCAGGTACTTGCATTGTAAGAGGCACAGTGCTCTTGCTTTTCCTCTTTTCCAGGTAAGAGATGCCTAAAAGATTTCCACTCCCTTATGAACACTATTTATTCACACATCTGCAAATACAGAGGGCTAACTGGTGAAAATTTTATACTAGCTCTGCTCTGGTTCAAGTAGTTATATAAATTAAAGTAGGAGAAATAGCAAACAATTTTCTAGCAAACATTAATATTTTGATCTATTTTTAAAAGAAATACTAGATTTAAAGTTAATTGTTGCAATAATGCAATGACTAGTGGTAAAAAACTATATGCTTAACTGAATTTGTTTTCAGTTTCTGTCCATGCATTCCTTAATGTGTCTATCAAGCTCCCTAAAGCTATTACAATGCAGTGTTTCAAATGTACACCCTAAGCGATGATGATCATAGGTGATCTTTACCCATAATATTTTAAGTCTCATGCTAGTAAAAGCCAGTGATTTCTGCTATCCATACATTTCAAAATTGTATGCTCTGCTTTTAGCCAAAGTCCCAGAACTGGTAGGATTTTCACTGCTTCTGTGGTACTATGAGCTATAGTTGCTAAGACCTTAATTTTTAATTTAAATCCCATTATAGAGAAAAAAACTGTGCATAATTAAATTTTTTTATAATTCAATACTGTATAAATAGATTAAAGGAATTTAAATCTTTTGGTATTTAAAATGTAATGATAAAGTGACACAAATTATTATCATAGCGTAAAAGAAGCCATTTATACTTTTAAAGGTAAATGGCATGAGCATATTTATCTTAATCATAGGTGTGCATAATCAGATAAGAAAAATGTTACACATGTATAATTAAAAGCTGTAAAAATAACAATATTTTAAATAACAATATTACAAGCATTTCTAAAAACCAATGCTGAGATTAAAAGTAGATAAAACCATGAATCACATTATAGCTACCTTTCAACATTACAGGCATCTGCTCTAACTAGAGATCTCATCTTACTTCCATTTTGTTTTCTGTACTGACATTTGTTTATGGTTGAAGAAATAGCTATCTCAAGTATTATGTTTGATAAGAGGCTCTTACCTTAATGTAAAGTTGCCTTCCCTAATACGCATGCTGCTCGATAGCCTGGAAAATGCACGTAGGTTCCAATTACTAAATCTATTTCATACTGCAATGGAATACTTAACTATTTGCTGCAGCACAAGGTGATTGTTGACTAGATGAGCCTTTGCCGTGATATAACTGAAGGTACACAGCTAGAGCTTTTACTGCTACTGAAAAATAATCTCTGTGAATAATGATTTCATTAGGTTAATAGTAAACCTCATTTTGTCTCTTTATGCTCAGTGAAATGGTAAGGGTAACTGGCATGGTATAAAAGAAAATTTGGACTTGAGATACAATTGAAAGTTTTTCCTTTTATACCCTCTCGGTGCCAGCAGCCTTTCTTCAGTGTTGTCCAGGGTACTTTAAATGATGTTCTTATAATAGAATTCAAGCCATTATGAATCACACATTTCAGCCTTCATCAGTTAAAACTATCAAGTAGTTCTAATCGCAGTACTAAGTAAAACAGAGCAGGAAAGACAGCAGTGTTAGTACAAACACCACAGAGAAGACAGGGCACTTAGTAACCTCTCACAGATGGCATGTAATGCAATAGAGTTTACAATTAAGTGTTTCAGATTAAATTAATACTTGAATGCATCTTATCTCCCTGAGAAATAGACAGGCAAGTGAGATGCCACAAAGCTGGCAGCTAGGAGACTATCTTTTAGACAGCGAGAAGAAAAAAAAATTGCAGTTTCAAATTACATAATTTTCTTTTGCCACAAGAACTTAAGTATACCACAATCACGAGGTTATTTTTCCTCCCACAACTTCATCCCTCATTTTCTATCATAAAAAAAGTGCTTGATGGTATTTTTGACTTGAGCCCTGATCTAGCATGCTTGTATGTACATTTAAGTTCACTCACAGAAGTAGCATGATTGGATGCAATTAATTAATTAATCAAAAGTGTAAATCTTATAGGATCACTGGCCTTGTTTTGTTAAGGTGAAGCAGGATGTTGAAATAACTTTGTTCCTGAAAGTTTAACAAAGAACTTTACAATGGCAGGAAGAAGAAAAGAACCAAGCATTTCACAGATTCCTTAAAAGAAGCTGAAATTCATTTTTAAAAGATGCACTGAAAATGGTAACAGGAATAAACTTTGCTCTGCTGTATCTCTTCATGGTGCAAGTAGAAGTTGTCCACATTCTGAATTAGAGAATTTTAGAAAATTAAAATTAATAATTTCAAACTAACACATTCTTCTCTGTCATACACTGTGCCAAATTATGCATTATCAGATTTCTGATTCATGGAACACTTAACATTTATAGTATTTCACTGAAACACATCCTTCTGGGATTTATTAACACCATAATATTTCTAAAACTAAATAACCTAATGTTGTTTGCATATGATATCCTGAATTCACTGATCTCAGTATTGAAATACATTGTGAAAAACCTAGACTTGCAAAATCTGATATCATAGGGGATATATGACAACATGACATTGAATTTTTTTTCTGTCTATACATAACCTCTTTCTATACAGGAACATGTATATACTGAAAAATACATTAGAAAACCTATAGCCATTTCAGAGTACTACTTTTCAGATTTGTGAAATGCCATTCCTATGCATTTAAAGTGTCCCAATTCAGGACAAAAGTTTGATGCCACTAGCACTAAAGGTTTCTCCTAGCTTTAATAAGGTGGTGGTGGCGTGTTTGTGGTTTTTTGTGGTTTGTTTTGTTTAAATATATATATAATTACAAATTCTGTCTGGGTTTCTTAAATATATTGGCCTAATAACACTCTGTAAGAGCTTTCTACAGATTGCAGCAATAAGAAATAAAATGTCAGCGGTGGAAGCACTCTCCTAAATCCATGATAGAAGCATGTGACTCTCCTCTCAAATACCTCTGCTTTTCACAATCTTTCAGGACCATCCTTCTCAATTAAAAGCCCAAGTCAGATTTCAGCTTGTATTGTTTTAAACTATTTGACAGAAAGTCTCCCCTCAAAAGGCAGACAATTATATTTTCATAACTGATGAAAAGAATTATCCACTAATCCTAAGTAACACTGTTCTTCATGATTTTCACTTGAAAATTAAGTGTATAAATCACTGGAAACGAAAATTTAAAAGGAAAAAAAGGAACAATTATTTTTCTACTTAGAACAACACAATATATTACCAATGTATTACTTAGCTGTAACTGAATCACTTGAAGTATTTAAAACTAAAGAGTTTTTTATTACTGCAATGTTTGGGATGAGCTATTAGATTATAAATAAATACTAAAGCTATGTGTTACACATGATAGACTTGACTATAGAAGATGTCATATCTATTGGTTTTCCTCTTTTAAAAAGATGCATGAGTTCAATCCCACTGTTTATATAAAAGAAATCTTTGAGTTCAGTAGGAGGTTTGCTTTATGAAAAATAGGAAACACGGTATTAGCAGCCTCCAGGACTCCAAGGAATAGAGCAGTTTCAACTTCCACTTTAGTCAGTGGAAATTATGGCTATATATATGACAATAAACAGCATGCAGATTCAGTTTTAAAAGTTGTTGCAAACAACTGCCACCTATTTTCCTAGCATATAAAATCAGCAGGATGCATCTTATGAATAATATACTTCAACTGTAGCAAGTATTCACAGAAATGTTTCCTAATTCAGTTTAGGTTGTGGCAAAATTGAAAAATAAATCACACAAAAATTTGCATGAGAATTAATGAACATTTGAAGATAGTGTAAACTTGCACACGTAACCTTTCCACAATTACACCACTTAATAATAGAATGCATTTTGCAACTACTGAATTAAAATTTATATTGCACTGAAATAAACATCTTGTAAAAAATCAGTTACAAATTGCTCTTGTCTATTTATAGCTTAATTTACCACCAAAATACAGAAAAATTATAAGGAAACTTGATAAAGGTTTAAAATCGATTGTCAAAAAGAATGTATATTTACTTACAAATACATGTTCTTTGTATATGGTATAATCACATAAAAGAATACGCTTAATAATAATAAATAAACGCTTTATTCAATTAAATAGGTGCAATCTTATCTTCACTCTGTAAAAATCAACTTTGAAAAGAGTTTGATCCTGGTGGTCCTATTTCATAGTGATATGTAGAGCCTTCTTTTACATTTCATGACAATTTGAACATACTACAATCAAATAATCCATAAACTAACAGAAATTAAGAAAACAAGAGACATATTGGCTAACCAATAAGATTCCAAGTTTGAAATGGTATATGAGCTCCATTGTCTGAGAACATTACTTGAAAATTTAAAAATCTTTCCTGAAAACTGTAGAACAAAGAGTGTTAGTAGAAATAACAAGAAAATAGAAAGAAAACCAACAAATAATTATATTCAAAATGGTCATTTTCAAAAGGTGTTGCCTCTTCACTCTATCATTGCTTTTTGTAATTCTATTATTCTAAGTTTCTTAGAGAAATACGGTTCTTCATCTTGATAAGCCTCCAGTAAAACAAAAATATTATCTCCTTTGTTAGAGCAAAGGAAAATAATATAGTCTCTACAGCTGGTAGTCCTACGTAGCCTGTCAATGTCATATTACACTGATTGGTTCTTCTTAAACACATGCACAGAGTTTCTGAAACAGCATCAGAATATGGAAAGTTCTGAGGTGGTTTCTACTTTTTGCTAATGATGTGATATTTACAACAACAAACAAACTCCTGACTTAGCTTCACCTCCATTTGCATAACCCCCAGAATCTACTCTGTTAGGATCATTCAATTCTTCAAACAGTCCTGTTTCAATAATTTCTTCCTGCCAGGCTATAGGGACAGCACCTGTTGCAAATTTTTTGAAGAACTTCTTATCTTTGTCATCGAACTCAATTCCTCGTATTTCAGAGAAGTCAGCAATGTCTGCAACATCTTTGGCATAGACAACTGATGGATCTGGCACAAATGGAGGGTCAACAAGGTTTGCCTCTAGCCTGTGGAAATTTATTGTTTTGAAGAAACTATGTTTCCTTGGGTCATCATCTTCATTTCTGCAATAAAACAGAAGTTTGTTAATCAGCATGACATTTTGCTCTCAGATAGATACAGGTGTGTAAGTGTGTCTGTGTTGTATACATGAGAATTTTAAAGTAAGGAGATTATATACATATATATGCAATGCCTTTTTTTCATAAACAAAGAATGCTGCATTGCACTAGATAAGCAAAGCTGAAAAGCAGAAATATTCTGATCCCGTTATTCATTACTTTACCTCTCAGGGTAAATTAGTCCAGGCAAGGTGCCATGCAAGAGCTGCAGTTCTGCTTCTGGCAACGCACTGAGATACCCAAAGATACACTTTAACCAGAACAGAAGATATAGCAGGATGGGGAGGGGAAGTATCGGATATAGTGACCAACAATGAAAGTCCAATGGTTGGCTCTATATGAACTAGGATAAGAATTTCTGTTAATCTGGGGTACCTTGGGTTAATAAATCTACGGGCTGACTCTGAGGAAGAACAAGGCATAGGAAACTGGGGACAAATGACATTTATGGTTTTATCTTGATTCAAAGCTGCTATGCATCTATGTCATAAAACTCCGTTATGTCTCTCTCATAAATGCTCCCAGTTTTAATGAGTCTGTTCATTCAAATTAACTACTCATAAATGAACAAAGATTTTAAGCAAGAGATTCACAAATTATGCATTAGCACAAGTATGTGTACCACTGGTACAAATACGATCCTTTATTAATATTGTTAAAACCCAATAATACAATCCAGAAAGGACTAAAATAATTTGAAATATGTATTTTAAGTACACATAATGAAAAACAATTGCAGACTTCAAGGACAACTTTTACTCTAAAAGAAAGAGTGAATTGTTTCACTGTAGACCCATAGAGAGACTCAAACGTGTGCTCATTAAAGCATGACCAATGACCACAGCTTTTAAACTGCGCCTCTAGTGTCAATGCATACAAAGTTTCAGATTTGAATTCTAGTGAAAAGAGAAGCAGAGAGGACCACTGTATTTTCTACATGTATGCATTCTTTTTTAAATGTATTTATGGATGTACAGGTCTTGAAAAGGGTAACAGGAAAACCAAATTTGTCTGGTTTTTAGTCTCAGAAAATGGTAGTTGCTAGCATGTTGCTTTTTTATTTTCCCATTTCCTTACAAAATCATATGCTTAGCAAACTGTAAGCCCTCATGTATTTCTAGACAACATCCTGTGAAAAAAATATCATGCAAGCCTTTGGCAAGTCTTTTTATCTTTGCAAATTTGCAGAAGTACCATACAGAAGTAGTAGCTTTGTGAGACTATAGAGTATCTTCCTTTTCTAAGACCTTACACCATGTGTGCAGAACAGCTCCTCCAGCTTGCCACTACTGCAAGTTCTTCATATGCTGTCCTGCCATAGTTCAAGCCTGCCTTGGTGCTGAAATGAAACTGCTAGCTGCCCTTTTGAGCTCCCTTGTTAGAAACTTGAGCCTCTGCTGCCTGGTTCTTCCGAGCAGGCCACCACCATGACCAGGATGCTAGATCATAGCCTGAAGAATGATAGATGCTGCCATCCAGGCACCCTGGACAATGAAAAAATGTTTTAAAACCAAAAGAGCCATATGAACACAACTATGAATGTAAAGATTAAGCCAACAGGGATCATGACCTCTGGATATATATACGTAGTGTTGCAAAATCATCTCTTAACTAGCTAGTGAAAACCAAGTATTTGAGCAGCTCTCAAGCCTGATGTGATTTGTTTACATTCACTGTTAGCTTGAAGTGCATTAGAGTTGCTGTTCAAAGCAATTACTGTCCTGGGACACTAGTGGGTTATTAGTGCCGATAATCCTACTGGGCAGATGCACTCACAAAAATGTCACTTCATTTTGCTTTTCTTTTCTGTAACATAAACCAAAAAGCACTATAAGCTGGTGAAGCACTGTTTCTACTCCTGATGTATTTTCTGACACCACCAAAACCATAAAAAGTTTAAAACCAAAAAGCTACGGGAACGCCATCTACTGGAACCAACTGAGGTATCTTCCAACTAGCTGGAGATGAATTTGAGCTCCTCCTGTGTGAACTGCACATTTATGTTACTTAAATAGGAAGAGCAGATGAACTCATCTAAACTGTCAATTTTGTATTCCTCCATTAAAAAGAACCAAACCAAACCAAGAAAACTCCACAAACAAAGCCCCCAAAACCCACAAAAAAACTCAGAAAAGAAAATCACTTTACAGATTTGGGATTTGATATATCAGTCCTGAAAACTTGAGTGCAGAACGAGGATTACATCTTTTCTGAGTTAACCAGTGCTATTGAGTCTTCAGTAAAAGAGTGGAGTATTTTAAAAGGTCAGGTGTACAAATTAAAGCTGTCCTTGAGCAGCTTTAACTTATGCAACAGGCATAAGACCCAAGGTCTTGCTGTCCTTGCTAGAATTACAGTGCTAATCTTTACATAAGGATGAGTTGTCCTGAATAATATAGACCTGTTTAACAGGTACAGGCTTTTATGCTGTATCATGCCCAGGCATGGTATAAATCCTATCATTTTCCTTCTCTAAATATGGCACAGAATAGTAAGGATATCTTAAATAGCAGAAAATTAAAAATAATGTGTGCAATTACCTTTCTGTGCAGATTTCTCCCATTTCTGAGAAATAATGTAACAGTAAGCAGACAGAATGACTGTAAATGATTCCCATGGCAAAGGGAATGTGATTACAGTAAGTGAAGAGTCTGTTGCTGGTTTTGCTTTAGATTTGCAGTATGAATTTGACCAAGTCAGTCAGAATCTCTAAATGTTATTTTCTCCTACTCTGAAATTGGTTTACTTCACAAAATGCTGTAAGACTAAATGTCTGCAAAACATGCTGACTTCTAAGGTAGAATCCTCTAAATGATGAAAAATAAATTTAATTTTTTGAAAAGCTTTTAAAATATATTAAGAATAATACAGATTTTGTATCAAGCATATCCTATGTGCTGTTGAAAATATTTTTTTCAGCAGCCTTCCAAAGTTGTTGGGAAAACTCATCAAGCACAAAGAGTAGTTGTCTTCATTTAGTACTGGAATAATAAGAATATCTATATTAATGATATATCACCTTTCATTAAAGTTAATTCTTCCAGGCAAATACGTGACTAACATTTTGCAAAACTGTTTGACATTATTATGAAATAAAAATTTAGAAGATTATTTGTGCATTTTCATTGCACAGGGCTCAGTAGCAAGGCCAGTTCTCTTTACTATCTTTATCAATGATTTGGATGAGGGGATCAAGGGCGCCCTGAGAAAATCTGCAGATGACACCAAGTTAGGGAAGATCTGCTTCAAGGTAGGGAGGCTCTACAGAGGGACCTGGACAGGCTGGATTGATGGGCCAAGGTGAATGGTATGAGGTTCAGCAAGGCCAAGAGCTGAGTCCTCCACTTGGGTCACAACAACCCCATGCAAAGCTGTAGGCTCGGGGAAGAGTGGCTGGAAAGCTGCCTAGTGAAAAATGACCTGGAGGTTCTGGTCGACAGCCAGATGAATATGAGCCAGCAGTGTGCCCAGGTGGCCAAGAAGGCCAACAGCGTCCTGGCTTGGAT
>JAVSBS010016857.1:0-23889 GCA_033124195.1 Coracias cyanogaster
CACACCTAACACTGATTTCAAAGTGAAGATACAGAGCTCATTTCTTTAGGAATTATTATGGTAATATATATATTTCTGACCTACTTAATACATGACATCTTATTTTGGTTTTGCTTTGCCCTGCACTGAGTTTCCTCTCTCAACACTGTGCTATCCACAGAGGTGCCCAGAGCTTTTCCCTGAGATCAGCTCTAACTCAGAGCTTTTTCATTTAAATATTAGGTCAGTTAAATATTTTTTCCAGCTTCCCTGAACTTATACTGGCATACAGAGAGCTCCATCTGCCATCACTTTGTCCCACTTCATTCCTGCTCCCACCAAATGCGAATGCCAAAACATGCATTTGCGTTTAAAAGGAGCAGTCTTTACTAGGACCTTTTGAAGTTTTTCTCAGTTGTTCTGTATCTTAGCTAGATTTGGCCATGTCCCTGGACACTTCATCCTTGGATGTGGGGCAAAAGTAAGCTGTGGTCTCACTAATGGCACTGAAGATTTTGCCATTGAAACCAAAGGACTGGATCATTCTTGGCTACTCTATGTCTCAGCACTGATCGTGAGGGATGCCTTGCAATCCCTGTCAATGCAGCACTGCTAAGAAATGGATGCTTTTCCCTATGTTTTCTTTCACAACTTCACTTTAGCTCCTTGCTTCCTGCAGAACCAATGCTTGTACAATCACTTGGTATGTCTATAGGTGTGTCATCCCAGTAACTTTTTGATCTGATTTCAACAACTTCAGCAAACAGATATTTCAAAAAACATTCTGAAAGGTGTTTCTACATGTTTCATTAAAATTGATTGCTTTGGGAAGTGCAAGAGGAATTTTGTAAACATACCTAAAGAAAACAGAACAAGTCAGTTAGAAAGTGTTTGGACTTGCAAAATACAAATCCTTTGTATTTGCAAATAGTAGCTGTATTTTACAAATACATATAGGAAATGAGGCTTTGTTAGTTCCACTGTGTGTGGAACTGCTTATTAATCTTTGGCAAGGATTCACCCTGCAAACTGTTGTTGCCAAGTTTTCTCAATAGTCATTTGCAAAGGGCTTTATCCTTGTACCTTTGGAAAGGGCCAGTCAGTTACATATGCTGGGATTTGGCTTAGATAAGTCTTTCCAAGAATGCTGAAAAGCTGGAGGAAATAAAAAAAAAAATATGCTTACAGACTTGTTGATAGTGTCATATTTACCATATTCAGACTGATACCTTAAAATGCAATACCTAAGTATTTTCCTGGAATTTGTGGGTCCTCATATAAGTCTCAAGGTCCATAGTGAGATTTTCTTTAGATGAGACGTCTGCAGTGCTATTATTACATTACACACAAACATCTCTGGTTTTCCAGACTAGCTGTTTTTAATGGAAAACAAAAATCATATCCTTATGCTAGGTGTTTTGCTGATTCCATCTTCATTTTCTTAATGCCTCTGGACCTGAAGAGTTTCTTCATATTACTGTTTTTGTTGTTGTTATACAATGTAGGCGTAACAACTAATAATGGACAGTAGGAAAAAACATAGAGAATAAATAATAATCCAGAAAGGCAGCCACAGAAGTATTTCTAAAGAGCTAGCGCAGTTCCCATAAAGGGAGGAAATAATGCACAGAATCAGAAAAGAAAAGTTTCCAAATTTTCCAGTGAACTGAAAACATCATGAGACCAACCTCTCAAAAACCACATCTCTTGCACATTTCTTCAGGCCTTCAAAGGGGAGCTCACAGACTCCAGCAGCCCCTTGGCTGCTTCCCGCATCGATCATGGGAGCTCTGTGGGTACCTAATGCTCAGCTGGTGTATCTGCAAAACTCATGCTTAGATTTGGGCTTCTCCTTTTTCCTCTGAAGTCCTTCTTGTGAGGGCTAGTTTCAGGAAGCTGGCTATGCAGAGAGCTATGGCAGAGCAATGGCACAGAGAAAACCTGTTCCTCTCCTCCAACACACCTACCCCTTGCAGCTGCTGCGCACTGATGCCCACCAAAAGCAAGACCAGGGTAAGGAAGAGAAAATATAAGGATGCTAAGATAAGGGTGGAGAAAAGGAACTTGGAATGTGGCCTATGATAATGGTTACTGTTACAGGATCCTCAGCAGCAGTCATTGTTATTGAGAAGGATGGAGGTCATTCTCCGCCATTTCTTTTTGCCTCTGCCAAATACAGTAATCGCATTTTCAGATTTTTTTTTGTTAAAGTAAATAAATTATTGAGTATAGACCCCACTGCACATACTGATTTATCTGCAACACTTTGTTGAAGATAAGGCCTTTGTTTCTGCCACCAATGCTTCTGTCACTGCAGTAACGACACATCACTCAGGATATTCTTTTCCATAAGATATTTATATCTATATTGTCATACAGCTCTTAAAACTAGTCCATCCCTCAAGTGCCTGTGGCTGGTTGCATCCTTTTTTTTAATGATTCTTGCTTTCTTTGAAAGGTGGTAATTTTACATGGCTTGGAGCAACAGTTGCAGCAGATATACAACACACTCCTAAGATTGTAAGACGACAAAAACAGCATAACTGATCAGAGTTTAAAGTTGTATCTGTACTGATTGTATGGAGTTTCCTTCTGTATAAGAAATTCCTCATGTCCAGGCTGCTGGGCACTTGGGTTGGCTGAGCCAAGCCCACAGGCCTCCACCACATTCACTTACCAAAATGCCAACGATGTGTCCAAGCCCAGGAGGGCTCTGTTTCACATTATGCTCCAGGATTAACACTCCCAGGGCCCAGCATAGCAGGACCCATATCCCAGCATGGACCCGTACACCCGGTTTTCAGCACATGGCCTGGTGCACATGCGGGGACCATCACGTTTTGTGCATTCAGGCTCTGAGCCCTTTCTTCTGTCACCAGTATCCCCCAGATTATGACTGAGGTATCAGTGACCTAAATACACTGGTTTGGACTTGAAAGTTGCGTTTGTTTTTAATGTTGTAGAGTCTGTAAAACCAGCACACGTAGCAAACTGCGTGTTTCCAAGCAGCTGTTGTGTAACTTTGCTCCCTGCCCCCAGAGATATTGCCTGCCATTCATTTAATGGGCTTGGTTTCAGTGGGAAATGCCTGGGGGCACCTCTTAGCTCCCTAATTAGCAACAGAAGGGGCCCGTCCTTGCTGGAGGTAGCAGTGAAACATTTGTGAGGTTTCCTGAGAATAAGGGAGGCAGAGAAGGGGCCATTTCCAGCTGGGAAAACACTAACTTTTATTCCACGTACAGCTCAGAGCAGGGGACTAAAGAGAAGGTGTTGCGTGGAAGGTGCTTGCAGAAATGACGATGTGGTTTCTAGGCAAGAAAGGAGCATTTGTGAAGGGGGAGGAGCTGGGAGAAATTGTCCCTGGCCCTCCCAAGTTGTTCATCGGTCCTGCAATCGGAGTTTTATATAAAATAGCATGGAGCAGTGCAGCAGCCTCGCGGACTGGCTGCCAGTGGAGGCAGGAGCAAGGCATTGCTACTATCTACTGTCAGATGTTTGAGCTGGCTCTTGTTAATAAGATTCAGGAATTAACGGCTTGGAAGTGCTTAGAGCTCAATGTTTCCTCCAGGGATGTGATGACGGAGGCTGAGCACAGAGCCTGCCATTCAGGGCTGGAGTAGACTTTGGTGCAAAACAAATCTCCTGCCAACCAGCAGAATGTCCTGAGACCTCACTGGGAAGGTGAAAACTTTGCTTGTCCATTGCAGGTAGAGTGATATGCTTGGGGCTATTCCTTAACCCCAGGACACAGCCACACATGCTGCACACTGATTTTTCCCACACAATCCCATTTCTGAGCAGGGCTTGTTTCATACCATACCAATTGAGAAGAATTGCATGTGCATGGCCAGTCTCATCTTGGACCTGTTGGACTGTGGGAACCATTCCCCTTCAGAAGTCATGCAGGGAAACACAGCATTCAGTACTTTGGCCTATGGGAGCTGAGATCCAGTGAATGAAAGGAAAGCCTTGTTAGCCTTAAGGACCTTGTTAAAAGTAAAGGAAGAAGGTGAAGTTCAAAGATACAGTGGTATCATGGGGCAAGCAGGGTTGCAAGAGCCTGGAGGAGCACTGAGGAGATCTGAAGCTTCCAGATATTGCCCTGCCCTGCAACATCACTGGCCAACAGCTCACCTGTATTGGCCACTGACCAGATAAAAAGGAGAGAACTAGACTCTGGTGTAAGTCAGGAGACGATATTCACAAGGATCCCCTGCGACCGAGCACCATTTGCTCTCTAGTAATATTCTTAAGACAGTGAGCCTGATTTTATGCATGCAAAAGGAAAATTGTGCAGCAAAGCCTCCACACTGTAAGATGAAGGGCAGCACATTACAGCCAGGGCCATAAAATCCAGCAAGGGCCTTGCAATGGCTCTAAAGCTCAGAATAATCATTTCCAAGTTGCCACAGCATCTCAAGTTATAAAAGAGCTACATTCAGAGTTTTTGTGCTCCACCCTTACCCCCATCCATTGGCTCATTTCATAACCAGAAGTCACAAGCTCCCCTCCCTTTTCCCTTCCCTCAAAACAGAAAAAGAAAAAAAGTGATATTACGCGTCCTGCAACCTCCCCTTTGCCAGTAGAGGGTAGCCAGTAGCTGCAGAACTGCAGCTTGGCCTTTGGCTGCTTTGTCCAGCTGCAGGTCACACTACGCCAGCATCACTGAATAGGCCTGGGAGAGCTGGCAGGTTATGTTGTGTTTGGCTCCTCCTCCTCGTGTCCAGCTGCTAAACCAGCTGAAAAAATACACTACAGTAATATTTCCATGTGCCCATTTTCTATCATCGCTGCAGGGATGAACCTGCAGATCACTGACAACAGCAAGAGAAAAACACAGGAAACAAGCTCTCTGTTACTATCTGGTTTGTGCAATGGAACATATGAAGTCCCTCTATAAAATTATGTGAGTCGTAAGAGGACTGCAGGGTGAGAGTGACTGAAAGTCTAGACAGAGATGCAAGGGTGAGAT
This sequence comes from Coracias cyanogaster, assembly GCA_033124195.1. Lineage (NCBI taxonomy): Eukaryota > Metazoa > Chordata > Aves > Coraciiformes > Coraciidae > Coracias > Coracias cyanogaster. Next base: position 4,952 of record JAVSBS010016857.1, read on the forward strand.
ATAGAATATCAAACATTATTATTTCTCCTCTTTTTTTTTTAACCAGTGCCAGAATCGCAGCTGGGCCAGCAAAATCACAGTCCTGGGACAGAGGCAAAAAAGTTTCTACTAGTGCTCTGAGAAGGCTTTTTTAAAAAGGGTTTGCTAAGATGTCTGTCATTAAGGATAAGGGATCCTGTCCCACTGCAGGGAGACACTCAAGACACTTTTGCAGGTCCTTTCCTGTGGGATTCCTCTTTTCATTTATGGGACAGGCATCAAAATCTCATGGGAGGCAGCCTTGTTGACTCCAGCAAGCAGTTTCTGCCTGGATTTGTGCATTTTGGCCACTAGAGGTTGTAAGAGAGAGGGAAGAAAACTTGCTTTCCATGTACCAGTTGCTGCAGCATCCCAGGGCGGGGTTTCCCCTGGGACCCTTTGATCTCTGCCCACCAGCCCTCACACACAACTCCTGCACATACTCTGCATTTCAGCAGCCGGGATCCTGGCATCTCAGCTGTTGCAGATTTATCAGTGGAGGTTTGTTGCCTTTCAGCCCCAGGGTATCAATGGCCTTGGTGTATCTTTTGTATCTTGGTATGTCTTTTGTATCTTAACCAAAAGTCTTTCTGGTTCTCCCAAATCTTTTAGACAGAGAGCAGCAACTTGTATCTTTTCTCTGCAGCTTTAACTAGCTCTGCTGGCTCTTTTCCCACATTCCTGGTATATATAATTTCACTCTCAGATGTTTCAGCCAGACCTTCCTCCACCAGCCTTTATGCTTTTTCCTAGTGCTAAGCAAGAAATAGAATTTTCCTGAGGTCTCTTTTGTCTCCTGGAGACATCATAGCCTGATGTACCTCAACCTGGCACCTTATAAGGTCCTCAGCTACCTTCCACATGGGTTGTATTTCTTTCCTCTTGTTGCTAATAATTCTCTAGTCTTCTGACTATAGTCCCTCTGCAATCAGGGATACCAACTTCTAAGAGGCCTCAAGAGAGCTGGGTTTGTTTGGGAAACAGAACCTTAAGGCTAAATAACCCCAGATGGACATAACCAGAAATAGCTGTGGTGTTGCAATAAATTGAACTTCAAGTAAATGAAGGATTTACAAGCTTTTGTTCCTGATGGCTCTTTTTGATGGCACAGTGCCTGCATATGAACTCACAGCAGTATAAAACCTAAACATCACAGTATTAGTGATGTTGCTCCACCTTGAGAATTGCATAGAGACAGGAATTGTTTTCTCTGATGGTAAAATGTAGCTATTCCTGGACTGAAGCACAGCAAGGACACCATGCAAAAATTTAGGAAGGAGAAGCCTTTATCCAGTAAGATTTTACCAACCATGAGGGAAATGCAATGTAGTTCCCTGAGCTAAAACACAGCATTGATTTCTGTAGAAAATAAAAAACTTAACTTTCCCCTTTTGTTTTGGCTGCTGCAAATCACAGGTGCACATGGAATAGAGATACATGGATACATAGGTTGAAAGGGACACCTGGAGGTCGGCTCATCCCAGCTCCGGCTCAGAGCAAAGTTCAGGCAGGTCAGCATGCTTAGTGTCTTGTCCCTTGTCAAATTTTGAATGCCTCCAAGGATGGGGATCCCACATCCTCTCTGGGCCTTTGTCCCACAGTCTGAATACCTCCATGGTGAACTAATTTCTCCTCATACCTAACCAGGATTTCCCTTGTTGCAATTTATGTCCATTGCCTTTTGTCCTTCAAATGTTGCTCCTCCAATATGAGCCTCGTTCCGTTTTTCCCACACTCTCAACTAGGAAGCTATAGACTGCAATAAGACCCCAATCTTTATCTTCTCTTCTCCAAGCTGAACATGTCCAGATCTCTCTGTCTCTCCTCATAGGCCATGTGCAGTCCCATGCAGGACTTTGCAGTTGTCTCCGTTGAACTTAATTTGCAACTGCACTCTTAGGCAATAGGTGGCACTAATGGATGATGTAACGAGCATTGTCACTAAGAAAGCGTCACTGCCAAAGAGAAAGCCAGCAGAGAAGAGTCCTGCTTGCTCGGTGCAGCGGCCAGGACAGGAGGAGCAGACATGTGGCAGGAGATGCTTCCAAATGCTTGGTAAGATCTCTTCGGCCAGGGAAGAGGGACTCTAAATGGGGCTCCCTGGGGCTAGGGCAGGAGAAGGTCCCTGCGGGGTCACCAGGCCATCGCGGGGTCACTAGGCCATCACGGGGTGGGAGCATGCAGCTGAGTTCTCCTGAGCATGAGTGGGGAGGAGGTTTTGTTAGACTGAGCCTTGTTTTGTGTGGCTCGGAGAGCTGCTTCTGGGGCATGCTTGCTTTGTTTGCAGTGCCAATTTTGTGCTATTGCTATAATAACTGGTTTCATGCCCCTGACTCACTAAACTCTGAGAGGGATATTAGGGAAACAGAGGGATATGCAGGGGGATATTATTACCTGTTGCATAAGCTGCTCAGCCTCCAGGAAGGTGGAGGCTAACACTGTTTGCTCTTAGGAGCCCTGTTCTTCCTTGTCTGGGAGTGGTTTAAGGACATAAATCCTTAAAAATCACACATAGGCTGTCTCAGAGATGGTTATCAAATTGCCTTGGTGGCTGCTGGGGTCTCCAGTACAGGCACCACGGTTCTGTATCACAGGCAGCGGTGGGAAACAATACCAGATAAAACAAAACACCCAGCAGACTTGGTTTTTCATGGAGTTTCATGTGCTTTTTTTTTCCTTTCTCTCAAGGTATTGTAGTTATGACACCAAACCACTCCCTAATCTAGCTGCCTTCCACAAGGCAGAGTAACAAGACTTTCTCTTGTCACTTCTAATTTTGCTAAATTTTAGACTGTGCTTTCCTTGCAAGACAATCTACCAGGCTGAAGGAGAACCAGGGTGGATGTTTTCTTTTTCTTGCAAGTAGATGAGACCTAAAAGCTCGGTATCCAGTCAGGGGTAGTTAGAAGTAGCAAAGGTGTAGCAGCTCATTGAACTCTGAACAGGGAAAGGTCCCACAAGCCTCTCCTCATGCCAGGCCCATAGCACAAGCAGTATCACATGGCTGGCAGCAGAATAACCCTTGAGCTTGAAAGTCCCCTGCCAAGGCTGTGCACCTATTGCTACATAGCAGTCAAAATAAACTATTTTATTGGCTGAAGTAACACAGCCACTTGTAGGATGAAACCCCACAAGGACACCTAGCCAGTTGTTTAGTGCCTTTTATCTAAATTGTGCTGAAGGAGGGAATATTATGGCAACAAAATATCCAAGCTATAATACAGCTCATAAAAAACTGTCCCACTGTGCAGAGACGATACTCTAAGCCTCTCTCTTTCTGTCCCATCCAAAAAGTAGGACAAATAATGGCAGATGTTGCCAGGTAGCTAAACAGCTTGTGATCCCATGGCTGGGCAGTAAATGGTGCTGACAGGTGACATTCTTTGCACCATCCCCAAGGGTTGGTGCCATCCAGACAACGCTATCAGACTGTAAAGATCTTAATTTTTCTTTCTTTCTTCCCCTTTTGTAGGGAGAGCATCTTGTCCCGGATCAGGTGAGTGAAATAGTTGCCCTGTGCTGAGGCCTCCATTTTTATTAGCACAGCATAATCACTTCCCTACTCTGTAGGACACCACCACCAAAATCATCATTCACAGTCCCCTTGCAGCCCTCTGCAATAGTCCTAGACACCAAGAGTCCCCAGGGGAAGCTGGAGACCTTGAGGCACAGTTCAGAGGGATGGGAAGGTACATTACATTTAGGACTGATTGCTCAAGTGTTTGAACAGTTCTGAAACATGCTACATGTCTGTTAAAACCAACTCTGGTGACTTAGCACCCATACCTCAAGAAAGTCTGAACCTTGCTGTCTAGAACAGAAACGGGGCACCAGACAGACAACTGAGACCCTTACCCATGGAATGCTATGGTAGAGGGCCAGTGTTGCCCTCAGAGAGGATTGAATCTGTAATGGAGCTATGTATAAAGCACTGCCAAGAGGGACACCTCCAGCTCTCCCCAGCAGCTGAAGGCCCTTGTCTTTGCTCCTGCTCCTCAGCCCATTCTGTCTGTGCACTTTTTATTCCTGGAGGAATCCAGCTGCTACTATCCCATTCACTTCAGTGCCTGCCTTAAAATAGATTGGCCCATATCCTATTGGCCCTTGTCTCCCAGGGAACCTTCGTTCACGTGGAGAGGGACAAGGAAGCCTTGTGATCAGCAGGTCCTGATAAGCAAGGACTTGAGGTCCATACAAAGCACTGGCAGATGCAACCCTGCCACAAACCTTTTTAAAAAACAACAGAAACCTCCAGCCCCTGCTGATGCCGTGGGATCTGTAGGCATTTGTTACAGCTCAGGCCCAAGCAATGTGAATACAAGCCTCAGCATAGTCTTTTTACCCTTGCCACTTCTGTTGAACACAATTTTATGCCTCCCCAGGTCATTTGAATATTCTCAGAAGAATGCAGTCCTGGTCCCTGCAGCCGCCCTGGGGGCTGGAGGGATGCTGGTTTACTGGCTGATGTCTAGACACAAGATCAAGACTATTGAAATGGGCGATGGATGGTGGGGCTCAGGTGAAAGACCTCTAAAAGGGAAAGAAGATGAAAGTATCCGTCCCTTCAAGATTGAAACATCTGACAAAGAAATTGAGGTACCAGTGACTGAGATGTAAGCAGGAGCAGAAAGCTGCAAGGTGGAGCCAGTCAATCACACACCTTACTGCTTTGAGGTCACATGTCAGGGGTGACAGCAGTACACTTACATACACCAGTGCAGCTACCTAGCTCCATTAGATGATGCTCTGGCTCACCATGCTTTATGAAGGGATCTGAGTTCAGATTCATTGCAGTGTCCCATAAAAGACTTTCTGAGACCACAAACCCTCCATGCAATCTGAGGCTGCTCCTCCAGAAAGCCCACACTTTGAGCAGCAGACTTTGACAGGAGGTCTGCAAATGGTGGAGCAGGGTAGGAGGATGTCAGAACACCAGTAGCACTGGTGGGGCTGGACTTAGGGGCTTCCACAGAGGGGAGGGCTGGACAGGTGAAGAGATACAGAATCTTGACTAAGTCACAGAATCTCTGTCCCTAATTATCTGGCCAGCTAGCAGAGAGCAGCTGTAGGACCCAAGTACTCCTTGATGCCCTCGGGGAACTGATAACTTGTGGAAAAATATATTCCCAATATAAATGATTCAGGAGGTCATGCAGGGTATGGCATTGCTTCAGTAGTGCTTGTGGTGTCCCAGAGAATTATATAAAAGCTGTCAGAGCCAGGAGAGCCCATGCATGTCTGCCCTGGTGTAGGGCACACACAAGCAGCTGGCTGGCCTCACAAGAAGGTCTCCCCTCTGCAGGATCTGCATCAACGCCTGGACCAGGCCCGCTACGCACCACCGCTGGAAGGGGCTGCTTTCCACTACGGCTTCAACTCCAACTACCTGCGGAAGGTGGTGAACTACTGGAGGAACCAGTTTGACTGGCGCAAGCAAGTGGAAGTCCTGAACAAATACCCTCATTTCCAAACCACCATTGAAGGTGAAGGGCTCTCTGTGGACCTGTGAGCAGATCTTACTCTGAAATGCACAGACTGAAGTGGGGGGATTTAGGAGGTTACTGTATTTAAGACAACAGTATGCTCAACAGCTTAGTGATATGAGTGAAATACCACTAGTGGAGGCTCTATTATTAATAACAGTCTATAGGTTAAGACCATTACACAGTAGCAATGAGGTCTGCTTCAAGATGGGCTTCATCTCTCTCTGGACCTGTTTTAACTAATGATGAGGTTTTCTTCTGCTATTGCTTTGAAGCCATCTTTGAAAAATACAAAGTTTACTCAGACTCTGAGGCTAGAATAACCACCACCACCACCCAGTTTAGCCAGTTGAGATTAGCCAGACTTTAGGTTAAACTTCTATCTTGAAATTCCTTTTTCAAGTTTCTCTTTTTATCACCCGTGTATTTCGTAATTTTGTTGGTTTTTCACGTGCCTTGCCTGCATTATGCTATACATCTAAGTGCAGCTTTACTTACATACTGTGAGACCAGGTTCTCAGGAGATGGGTGCTCTGACCTCAATATCTGGGGCTGGAAATAATACCTCTCTCTGTATGTAAAAGCTGGGACATAGGTATAATACCAGGCATCCTCTTCCAACTATGCATTTTCTTGCCATGGGTTGATTGTGTAACTTCTGCTACAAATGCTAATTACAATTTTGCCACCCTCCTTTTTCAGAGTCTAGAGCAGAAACTGTGATGGAACTAGAGCTTTAATTTATCTGTCTTGGATGTGTGGCAGGGATTGATATCCATTTTATCCATGTGAAGCCCTCCTACGTCCCTCATGGCCAAGCTGTTCAACCTCTGCTGATGGTCCACGGCTGGCCTGGCTCCTTCTACGAGTTCTACAAGATCATCCCTCTACTTACGGAGCCAGCCAGGCACGGTCTGAATGAGGGTGACGTGGTGTTTGAGGTCATCTGCCCATCCATCCCAGGCTATGGCTTCTCAGAGGCACCACACCAGAAAGGTAAGCAATGAAAAAAAGCTCTGTGGGAATCACAAGGGTTTTTGGAGTAACACCTTAGCCATTCCTGGGCCCTTTGGGCACTGCAGTTTTTTAATGCGGATATTTGGCTCTGCACTAACACCCACATGACTGAGACTGTGGGGCTGGCCATGGAGATTTGGAAGGCAATGGTAGCTGGAAGCCAGGTCTGCTTTCCACCTTCTCCTCTTTCCACTGCATTTCTATCATCTTGTGGTCACTGCCAAGCAGTGAGGCAGAGCAGCATAGCGGGCTGTGCCTTCACACAGCAGCACACTCATGTGCCTCTGTCAGGCCATGATCTTTGGCCAGGGGATGAACGCTAGGACAAACGTGTCTCCTATGTTTATCTTTACCTACAGGCTTTGACACCATAGCAACTGCTCGGATATTTCATAAACTGATGAACAGGTTGGGCTTCAAGGAATACTACCTACAGGGAGGAGACTGGGGATCTCGTATTACCACAAATATGGCTCAGATGCTGCCACAGTGAGTCACAAAGGGAATCAGTACAGAAAAGCTGCCTCCAGTTCTCACCCTACCTTCTGCCTCCGTGGTCCTGGTCCTGCCTTCCTTGCCCTGCCTCTCATCCCCTTCTGCTTTGTTTCCTCCAAGGACATTCCCACCTCTGTTCATTCTGTTGTATTCATATGCTTTGCATTGATATTGGTGCACTTTCTAAATTTCAGTGCTGTTTGGCTTCTCTTTCCACTAGCTGTGGAAGTAAACTCTGCTGCATTTTGATTTGAGAACTCAAGGAGACAGATTGTCATTCTAAATCAGGAAGGAGATAAATTTAAAGTCAGCAGGGACAAAAGGAAAGAAGGATCTCCGCCTTTCAGAGGCTGAACAGTACCACGAAGTATAGGACTTTGCTATCTAAAATGAAGAGTTGAGACTGATCAGAAGAGAAACACAATACCTTCCTTAGAAGATGGCATCACAGCTCATTGTTTAACATTTAATGAAAAGCAGGCGCCACAGCCACACTTAGGTCAGAGAGAACAGATAAAGTGGGAAAGCTCTTAAAGTACTTGGACTGCAGGTTGAGCAGCTCACTGTTCCCAATGGCAGTTGTGCTTCACAGCACTCAGAGCACTGTGGCCACATGTGATCTACTCAAGCTTTTCAGAAAATACCCAATGCAGCCTGTTCCTTTCAGCACAGAACAACACAAGCTGAACAGCTGGAGCCACCAGCTTGGATATGCCACATCCAGAAGATGAGTACCTAAAGATAACATCATACCAGTGGCACAGCTGGATGCAGATGGCATCAGCTGTACCATTTCTAACTCCCATAATTTTTTTTTTTTAACCATTATGAACCTTAAGAGCTTTATATGTTTGGGTCAGTGAAATGCTTCTGGCACAGCTCCAGTCAGACTTCTTTTCTAGAAAATTTGGTGACAGAAAAATCACTTAATTTAACCTTCCATTCATTAACTCAATTTTAGATCTGTGAAAGGCCTTCATCTGAATCTCATCTTCGTCACCAGACAAGGTTTGAGAAGGATTATTTCTGTGATGCTTGGGGCCTATGTACCATGGCTCGTAGGCCTCACTAGGGAAGATGCTCAACGTATATACCCTTTCATCCAGAAGAATATTTATGATCTTATGCGAGAGTCTGGATACTTACACATCCAAGCCACCAAACCAGACACTGCAGGTAATGAGCTTTCTCTATATTGTTATGAACGCTGTATATTAACCATGGTATATAAACAGTTATAGCTGAACAAAGACCAACTGTGTTTGAGAAGCAATGAGATCTGGTGACTGGATGCAAGATGTGGGAACACAGTAATGTCTAATGACTGTGTAAAAGGAAGTGAAAAGGAACAGCTTAAAAAATGACGGAGACTCCAAATAGCACTTTTCAAGGCCTTTTTAAGTGGCATGCCAATTCTCTTGGGGAAAGAACCCTTTAGCAAAAAGCCTCTTAAAGTAAAAGCACAGGGTCCCGAAATAGAAGCTTCAAGAAATAAATGTGGATGAAAACGAGAAAAATATCATAAGCAAGTGCAGTGTGAAACTTTCAGAAAGGTAGACACAGCCCTAACACCTGAAAAGCCAGAAGCATGACATAGTTAGTGACACCAGTAGATAAGTAGTCTGAAGAATAATATGGCCATCTCAGAAAAGTTAAATTAATTACTTGCACCAGTCCCCACTGGCGAGGATTATGGGGTATTCCTTTTTTTAAATAATCCCTCATCAGGAAAGACAGCTCTCAGACTGGTGTCAGATGTGGAGACCACAGAATGAATAGCACCCCATCCTAGCAATTCACTGATAAAGAAGAAACTCAAACTGAAACATCAGCTAATGCCTAGTCTGTTGCTTGAACTGATTGCAATACCAAAGAAATAAAAGGAGACAAACAAGATACCAGGTTGGGGTTGGGGTTTTTTGGTGTTTTAAGAGCCAGACATTGAAAAATTGAGCTCATCATGTCTAGTCTCTGATCAGAAAACTAGCAGAAATATTTTAAAGATAATTGATTTACAGGTGATAGCATCACAGGAAAATCATGCTTCAAAAACTAAAGCTCTGGAAGAATAAAAAAGCTGTGGATCCAGTAATGGAACATATTCCATTTCCAAAAAAGTTTTGTTGAGGTTCCTCCCACAATGTTGTTAAAGAAAGTAAACTTCCTTAGAAAAAGATCTAGTTCATGGATTAATAACTAGTTAACAAGAGAATCTGAGCATAGGAATAAGTAAGCAAGTTCCAGGACAGGGGGAGTGTCACAAAAATCTGTGCTGGCACCTGCACATTTCAACATGATCCTAATATCTCTACAGATAAAAGTTAATGGTTAAGTGAAAATTTCACAGCTATCCAGAGTTTTGTTTAATCTAAAGATAACTGCTGAGAGTTGCAAAAACATTTAAGTGACTGGTTGATCAAACTGGCCAATAAAAACTGATGTCAACAAAGTGCAACACAGTTTTAGTAGAGGAAGAAAATGACAATGGGCTTTAGTTTGGCTGCTGCCATATGAGAGGATCCACAAGTCATGAATAGTGCTTTGAAACATCAGCCAGCTCAGAGTTTAAGAGAATCTTACAGATTCTTAAAGAAAGCAAAAAGAGACTAAGACAAATCCATGATATTCAGAATCTGTTGCACCCCTGTTCGATAAATATATTTTAGAATCAGAATAATACAGGAAAGGGAGAAATAGAAGACTGGAGTGACCGAGCAGCTGCCGTACGAGCACTGTACATAGTCTAGGACTCCTCAAGCTGGAAAAAAGAGCAGGGATTTCACAGCACACTAAAACTGTGAAATGTAGAAAATGAATAGGGGGGAAAAATTGTTTTCCCTACTCACTCTCAAGAAATATCTACATTATCAGTTTAGTTTTCATTAGGCAGGTTTAAAGCAAAGCTAAATTATTTCCAGTCACCACAAGCTGTGGTGCCTAAGATGTGGGTGGTACAGGCTGAATGACTAAAAAGCTGCAAACAGGACCGGTATTTCTGAGCATCTAATCCATGGATGTTGAATACAGTGGTTCAGGGGCAGCCTTCAGCCCAGAAAATGCTCATCTCCAGATGGGTCCTGTGCTAGGTGGCACATTTTAGCCTGCCCTACCATTGCTGGTCAAAGCATTCACATGAGTTTGGTCTGTAGCGCATCACCCTCTGCCTGCCAGCGCAGGGAAACCATTGTCAGTGCCCAAACTTACATAGCGTTAGCCATGTACCCGATTAAATTCAGACCATGCTGTGCATCATCTTCTGCAAAATCACTCAGTGCTAAAGTCACACTAAAACACACTTGGGAGCAAGCAATACTGAGTATACTGTAGAATGACCGCCGAGGGTATGGTACAGGAATTCTCCCAAGGCAAGGCTCTATCACTGCTGAAGTAATCCCTGTCCCTGTTTTACAGGTGAGAACACAGGTATGGAATCACAGAACGGTTATATATAATAGGCTGTGTGCCTGCTGGGTTTAGAACGTTTGTCACTGTTGCCTAAAGGCAGGGATGGGTAACAGACACAAAACACTCTTTAAATTAGATTAAAAGTGATTAACAGTACTCAGAGTCCTGGTTATCCATCCTAAGTGGGACAGTGCTCCCAAACAGTTTATTTGAAATTTCAGTGTAATCCCTTTACATTACATGGGAGAAGAGAAGGCTCTGGGGGGACCTTATAGCAACTTTCCAATACCTGAAAGGGGCTTATAAGGCGGCAGGGGAAGATCTGTTCTCAAGGGTTTGTAGTGATAGGACAAGGGGTAATGGTTTTAAGTTAGAAAAGGGTAGATTTAGGTTAGACATTAGGAAAAAGTTCTTTAATACGAGGGTGATGGATCACTGGAAGAGGTTGTCCAGAGAGGTGGTGGAGGCCCCATCCCTGGAAACATTCAAGGTCAGGCTTGATGGGCCTCTGAGCAATCTGATCTAGTTAGAGATGTTCCTGCTTATTGTAGGGGGGTTGGACCAGATGACCTTTAGAGGTCCCTTCCCACCCAATACATTCTGTAATTCTACATGTAAATTTGCTCCTCATGCCCCACATTACCAAGAAGACAACAAGACTTTCTTAGCTCCTAGCTTCTTTTGTACAGGAATTACTTGAGTTTGTAGTGCTCTAAATTACAGCCAGAATTCCATTGTGGTGGATTGTCAAGAATAAAGTACCACCAGGGCTAGTAAAATACAGACTCTTTACTGACTCTCCAAAGAATTCATTGAAGTCCAGTTTAACTTTCACTGAAGTACTGCACCGCTGGGCCACTGCAATAGCTCTCCCATTCTTCTCCTGGATTAGGTTGTGGACTGAATGACTCCCCTGTGGGACTTGCTGCATATATTTTGGAGAAATTCTCTACCTGGACAGATAAGTCATTTCTGCATAGAGATGATGGAGGCTTGGAAAGGTAAGAAAATAGATGCTCTTCCATGAGAAGGCTCATTAAAAGAATGGGTGATGACAGCTCCTGAGGAGATAAGACTGGCCAGTCCAAGATGAATTTCAAGAATGAGAGATTACACATGACAAGTAGTAGTTTAAACTTACAGCAGACTGCCTGCAAACTACTGCTTTGCTGTGGGCACATGGGTGCCTATTTATTTGCTGTTTGAAAACAAGAGGAACAACTGTTCTTCAGGTGTATTGAGAAATATAATGTATTGAGAAACAGCTTCCAATGAAATTTCTTCATCTTTCTCTCAACAGCAAATACTCTCTTGATGAGCTTTTGACCAATGTGATGATATATTGGGTGACATCCTCCATTGTGTCCTCAATGCGCTTCTACAAGGAGAACCTCTCCCAGGACCCTCGTCTAACTGCTGACGCTAGGTAATGCAGTGGCAGATGCCAGACAGATTTGCAAATGAGATTGAACCACATTTGCCTGTATAAACATTTACATCACTTACAACAGCAGATTTAACTAGCTCCAAAAAAATCCAAGTTCTTAGTTTTTTTCATACGTATGGTTAAAGGTCACTTTTCTTTTGAACTTACAATTCACACAAGCTTGCAGCCAAGGCAATGCGGAAGACTTACCCAAGTATATTCAGTCATTTGTGTTCAAAATACAGGTCTCTAAATGAATTCACCACATGAAACTAATTTGTGGCTCAGTTGCATAAAAACAAAATAGCAAATCATGAGCACTTCTAAGTGAGAAGTTTAAACTGAATTAGGAAGGATACGGCTTAATAGTGGATAAACTAAGAACTACAGCTGTTAAGCACAAACTTGAGGAAACAATTTGGAGAGCAGTACTTGAAGGCAAGCACCTTCTAACAGCCACTAGCTTTAAGATGTCTGTAAGAGGGACATCACTGAAACACTGCAGAGTAGAACTTTCCAAGTGATTGATCACAAATCGGAGAGTCTTTTTCTTTGTAGACTGAACCAGTTTACCCTTCCTCTCCAGAGTAATTTGTTACACTGGTACCATAAATTCTGAAGTAAACATGAGCTAGCTCATTTCTGACTCTCCCAAAGAGGTGTGGCATCTTGCTACATATCACAAAACTTCAGAACAAGGTAAGCTTAAAAATCTGAAGCATTTCAAGATTGAACTATGTGCAAAGTTGGCTTTACTTTACACATCTTTGGATGTAGCATTCTTAAACTCATGGAGATCCAAACACAAGTGAAGCTCTTCAGCAGAATACAGACTGTAAAACAGGTGGTAAAGCTTCTTCACCTGACTGTGGCAGTTACCAGAGTCAGAAGGTTTTTATAGACTTTCCTCAGGACTTCCTTCAAAAATGCAGTTAACTGCTGTCTTCTAGGGTTGGAGTACACGTTCCCACGGGGATCGCAGCTTTTCCTCAGGAGATAACACACACACCACATGTCTGGGCAAAGGAGACCTTCAAGAACATCATCACTTACTCTTATATGCCACGTGGAGGGCATTTTGCTGCCTTTGAGGAACCAAAGCTTCTGGCCCAAGACATCATACACTTTGTCAGAAAGGTGGAAAAGTTGTGAACCTGCAGTTTAGATGCACACATGAAATAGAAGCAAGTTGTTCTGCTACCAGCAGAACCTCTACTTTGAAGAATTAAATAAATCCAATAGTATCACATACAGAAGAAAGCATTTTATTTTAGTAACAATTATAGTACTAAATTTGTTAATCAAACTTTAAAGTTTTTCATTAAAAAAACAAAGCACAACAAACATCTTGTCTTCTTTCATTCCCGGCACCATATAATTGCTGCATTCATAGTTCAAGTATAATAGAATATGTAAACAGTTTCATGCAGTAACATTGCACTCATTTGGGGAAGAGAGTAGAAAGGAACCTGCCCCTTGTTCCTCAGAACTAAGGCTTCTATTCAAAAGATTCTTTAAATACTTGAGTGCTAGCATTCTTAAATACGCATTACAAGTGGCTTTGGTGGAAGTGTAAAGGGTTTTGATCTCCTGAGCACAAATACTCCTACATTTAAGTTACATTTCATTCAAGAGATCTGTGATTACATGTTCAAGTGGGCAGCTGCACACAAGGCAGCTTTTCCCCCAGAGCTAGCTTTAGCAGTTACTACACATTGTAAACAGTTGTTAACAGGTAATAAGGCAGAGACAGCACTCCTAGTGTTCTCCAAGCTCACAAAATATAAATTTCTCCTAGTTTTATCATCTCATTCCATGCCAAAACATCAAAGCACCAAGTGTACAAGGTTACTTCAACCTCTACCCTCCTTTTGAAGGATTTTTTACCACCCCATCATGCAATTTTTGCTAGCAAGCAACTGCAAGCAACCTCACTACCAGCAGGCTGGAGTTTCTCTTCAAATGGGAGAATTATTTGGAGCTATTAAGCCCATTACATTACAGATATGCACCCAGCTGACTGAAGAGAACTCCAGCAGATATTTAGGTCCGACATACTGTGCTCTAAGGGTTCCTCTTCTTCCCTCCCTGTCCCAATCTGCACTAGACACCAGGCCAGAAGAAAGGGTTCAAGTTCTGCTTCCAAGTAATAAACTCTGACTTAGAGCAGGAATTTGATGCATAAAGATAGTACTGAACTTGGTCACACTCCCCTGACCTCTTTGTCACATTTCAGAAACATTTAGAGTCTAATACTCTAAAACTTCTAAGATATGAAGTAAGCAAGAAACATAAGGTTTTTGGTTTTAAGTGAGAATAAAGTAAAATATTGAGGCAGGAGTCCTAACTCCCTCTGAAGAGTGTTAGAGCAGAAACAGCTTACTTTTAAAATTAACTGTTTAATTCATTGTCAGGGCTCTGGGACTAAAGGTTAATAAAAAATTAGGAATATGTGCTTCCCTGCCTCCACAGGGTTGCTCAACCTCTTTTCATTACCAGTACAAGACTGTGCCAGGTACAACACCTCTCAATTGCCGAGAAGTCTCACTCTTTGGATTATTAAGTAACGGAAACTGAGTAATGGGGAAGTCTACTTTTATCAGCTAGACTGGCAAACACTTGAGTACTTAAGCCTGTCCAGGCTGCAGGGAAAGGTCTCCTTTTACAGGAATAAGGTAGGTAAGAATGGTTACAGCCTTCAGAGTAAAGACCAAGTGTATTAATCGGGTACCTTATCTAGAGTCCCAAACAATCAGCTATTGTAGTAATTACCAGAGAAACAGCTGAATTAAAACTCAGTAGAGAAGACCATACCCAGCATGCCAGTTCAGCAAGTATGCAGCAGAAAAGTTTTACTCCAAACACACTAGGTCATCTCCTGTGTCACAACTGAGGTCCCTAAAGAATCACTGTGTCTGTATGCAGCTGTGCCTTACAGGGAATGTGCTTTCAACAACAATTCAGGAGATGAAGACAGATGAACCCAGTCAAGCTACAGGAAGGCAGGAGATGCCCTGGAAAAGAGATCCAGACAGACAAGAATATGCAGTTACATTTGATAAAGTTATTATCCCTTAAAGCAGCACCAAAGGTTATTCAATATTCCACTGAAGTTCTACAGAGCACAGGTCATTCATAAAAGCCTTTGAGTGTCACTGGGGCTTGAAACCAGACATAGTTCTCCCAAGTAGAAGTCATATGCTGAGGTGGCGAGGTACTTATGTTGATGTCTCCATCACAGGACAAGCTAATAGTTAGTTTCCTCCCTCGGGTCGGCACTTTATAGTTGAGCTTGGGCCGGAACCAATCAACACCACAATCGCGGTGTCCTTGGAGCATAACAACAGTGCCCATGACAGGGAGAGCCTTAAGTTCACTGAAGACATCCGCAACAAAGAGTGAGTGAAAGAGCTTGCGAACACAGGATGCAGTTTTTAGGCTCTCCTCAGCACTGCCCTCACAGATACCCTCCAAGTTGAGCTCATACATCTCCTTGGGGCTCATGACATTGCCTCCAAGTAGAATAAGAACCCGAGGAACCAGCGTCAACCTAAACATTACTTCCAAGTGCTGGAGCACTCCCTCCAGCTCCATCAGCGCCTGCTGACACTTTTTGCTTGCTAGGTCCACCGAGGGTGGCTTCTTAATCACATCTCCATCCTGGAAAACAAAACAAAAGAATATTACTACACTTGATTATAAGGACATTAGTCCTAATACAGTCTTCAGAAAGCATGGTCCACCCCATTCCTTAAGGTCAAGGAAGGTTCAAAGGGTTTTATGCTCCTTTCAAGAGATCCCAGGAGATCCAAGAGGAACACAAAAGGCTGCTTTATAGCTACTTTATCTGAATCACACTACTGATGAATTCCCACAAGACTTAGAAGCCACATCTTTTAAAGATCAGCTATCACACCAAATACATGTAACTTTTTTTCTAAAAAAACAAAACAGTAACCTGCTTTAAGCAGAAAGTGGGACAGCAAGAGATAACTAGTAACTTGGTGAGACCTTTGGCTAATTAAAGCTTTTTAAAGTGAAGTCATGGTAACATTTAGGGATACAGCTACAATGATCACTTTATTTAGAAGCAGCTGACACACTAAAATAGGAGTTACTGAGCTAGAATAGCAAGTGGCCTTCTATGATGGAGTAACTACACCAGTGGACAAAGGAAGAGCTATGGATGTCATCTATCTAGACTTCTGTAAGGCCTTTAACAGTCCCCCACAACATCCTTCTCTTTAAATTGGAGAGACAGGGATTTGGCGGGTGGACTGTCCAGTGTAAAAGGAATTGGTTGGATGGTCGTGTGCAGGTCAATAGCTCAACATCCAGACAAAGATCAGTGACGAGTGGTGTCCCCCAGGAGCCTCTACTGGGACCAGCGCTGTTCAATACCTTCATCAATGACACACATTGGGATCAAGACTCTCAGCAAGTCTGCAGATGACACCAAGCTGAATGGTGCTGTTGACACCTGAGGGACAGGATGCCATCCAGAGGGACCCAGACAAGCTTGAGAAGTGGGCCCACGTGAACCTCATAAGGTTCAATAAGGCCAAGTACAAGGTCCTGCGCTTTGGTCAGGGCAATCCACAGTATCAGTACAGGCTGGGGGATGTAGGGATTGAGAACAGCCCTGAGGAGAAGGACTAGGAGGTACTGGTGGATGAAAAGCTGGACATGAGCTGGCAGCATGCACTTGCAGCCCAGAAGGCCATCCATATCCTGAGCTGCACCACCTGCGTGGCCAGCTGGTCACAGGAGGTGATTCTGCCCCTGAGCTTTGCTGAGACCCCACCTGGAGTCTGTATCCAGCTCTGGAGTTCTCAGCACAGGAAAGACATGGAGCCATTGGAGTGGGTCCAGAAGACGGCCACAAAAATGACCAGAGGGATGGAATACTTTTCCTATGAGAAAAGGCTTAAAGAGTTGCGGTTGTTCAGCCTGGAGAAGCGAAGGCTCTAAGGAGACCTTCTTGCAGCCTTTCAGTACTTATACAGGGCCTATAAGAAAGATAGGGACAGACTTTTTACCAGAGCCTGGTGCAAGAGGACAAGGGCTAATAGTTTTAAACTAAAAGAGTGTAGACTTAGACTAGACACAAGGAAATTTTTTTACAATGAGGGTGATGAAACACTGGCCCAGGTTGCCCAGAGAGGTGGTAGGTGCCCCATCCCTGGAAATATTCAGGGTTGGGTTGCACAGGGCTCTGAGCAACCTGATGTAGTTAAAAATGTCCCTGCTCACAACAAGAGAGTTGTACTAGATCACCTTTAAAGATTCCTTCTGGCCAAAACCATTCGATGACTCTATGAAAAGTCAAACGCCGCAGCCTCTGCGGCACGACCACCCCTGGGCCCAGGGGTCCCTCCCGGCCTCCCTCCGGCGCCGCCTCTGCCCCCCTCACCTGCACGGCCCGCCGGCAGAAGTAAGCGAGCTGCTCGTAGGGCAGCGGGAGCTGGTGCCGCTGGTGCAGGACGTGCTTGAGGAGCTCGCAGGCAAAGCGGCAGCAACAGTCCCGGCTCACGGCGCCCGGGAACACCACGGACACCGAGGGACAGGCTGCCGCCGGTCCGCTCCGTCTGGGCCTCATTCCATCACCACGATCCAGGGCCGTCGGCACCTCAGCAATGAGAAGCGAGGACGTGAGAGAGGGCGCTCGGGCAGAAACAGGAACCACCGCAACGCCAGCAACCGCCATTTTCTGGCCAGCGGAAGGCGGGCGGGCGGGATTTGAATGGCCGCTGCCGCGAGGCATCATGGGAGTAGCGTAACGCCCGCCCCGCGCGGCTTCCGGCGGCGCAGGCGCCATGTTTGGTGAGGAGGGGCGGGGCTTCCGCCCGGCGGGAGGCGGGCCCATGGGCAGCCCAGCCCTGGGGTTGGGGCGAGCCCGGCCCGGCCCGGCCCCGAGGTTTCTGCCCTGGGTGTGTTGCCGCTCGGGGAGCAAGGACAGGGGCCGTTCCCTGGATGCTGGGTAGGGCTAACGCCGCGCCGCCGCGGCAGGCGCAGGTGCCCCAGCCCGGCCACGGGCGCCCTGAGCTGCGGCTGCCCCCTTGCAAGGAGGGGGGCTCCGGGAAACAAGTCGGCTGGTTTCCCCCCCGCCCTGTGCTGGGGCCCACGCAGGGCACGTCCGCAAGGTGCGCGGCAGGCGGGGAGGAAAGCCCTGGCCGGCCGCCCCCGCGCCGCTGAGCTCCCTCCGCCTCTGCCCGGCAGCCCTGTTGGCTGCGGTCCCGAGCTGAGGAACTCCCTTCGCCCCGCGGCGGGCTTTCCTGGAGGCGGGGAGCGAGCGGGAGCCGCCGTGTTTGGAAACAACGTGGCCGCAGCCCCATTGGGCGCTGCCTCCAAAACACGGCGCGGGGAGGGCGGTCGCTGCCGGCGGGTGGCGGGAGGAGCCGCTCCCCGGCGCGGGCGGCGGGCGGGGTAACTCCGCAGCAGCCTCGGCTGCCGGTGAAAAGCGCCGGGGACTGCGAAAGGTTTTGCAAACCCTCACCGACCGTCGCCCTCCCCAGGGGATGCGGCCGAGAAACGTGAGGCGCGCTGACGGTGGTACCGGAGACGGGCAAAAGGCTCGGTGAGGGGATGCGGTGCGCGGCAGGAGGGCCTGTTGCTGCTCCACCGACCGCCCCCCGACACACAGCGGGCGCTCCCCGGGGCAGCTCTGCGCTGGCTGCTGCCTCTGTGCGCTGAGGCGGTGCAACACCTCCCGCAGCGTCCCAGCGCCGGTCAGAACGGGTGCGGATAGGCCGCTGTCACCGAGCAGGGCACCCGGGGCCCTGCCCCGCCTGTAAACCGCCAAAGGGGAAACCCGCCGGCACCGGCAGCTCCCGGAGGGCAGGGCCGGAGCAGCGGCTGCGCGTTGTGCGCCGCGGCCGCCAGGCGGCGTCCCTCCTCGGGGACTCCAACTCCCATCCGCCCCCGCGGGGGGCGCCCGTAAGGGAGCGAGGGGGCCTGCCGCGGGGCACGCCGGGAGCGGTAGTCCGGGGCGGGCGGGGCGTGCCGGGAGCTGTAGGCGGGTGGCGGGGCGGACTCGTTTTCCCGTGGCGCCGCGCGGCGGTTGCTGACGGCGGGGCCGGGGCGGCGGGGCCGGG
>JAVSBS010016859.1:0-11313 GCA_033124195.1 Coracias cyanogaster
GAGACTCCACAACCTGTCTGGGCACACACCTTCAAACATTACATTTATTTTATAATTTAATGTCTTAATTTACTAACATTTATAAGACATACACCAAACAGTGGATAAGTACATGGCCTCTGTGTAACCAAGCTGATTACATGACAGATTACAGAGCTGAGCTGTCTATAAAAAGCCAGATAAGAACTAACCAAGACCAGCTCCAAGAGTATACAACACAACTAATGAAATAGTAATTAACTGTACAGGAATTTAGTACATATTTTCATCAACTAATGACTTGGGAAGAAGTTGAGAATCAATAATGCCTCCGATACTGAAACAGATCTGTAAAAAACTATCACACAGATAAATGTAGGCAATTGAGTCTTAGTGTTACTGCTATTGATTTGGTTTTTTCCCTTCCAAATCAGTCACAAGTTCTAAATATTATATAACCACATTTAAGAATCTGAATGCAATTTTGCAATTAGAGATTTATTTGGCTGGATTTTTTAAGATCACTTTGCTCAATAACTGGCAGGAACATAGCAATTCATTCCAGTCTACCAACACCAACACTCATCCAAAGTTAAGATCCCACCACCACTTAGCTGACAGAATGATAGAAGTCTGCAGTTTGGTGACACACAGCATGCCTAAAACAACCATCTTTGATGGCTCTAACTGGAGGTCAGCACTGAAAAATGTGACTACACAAACCCTTCACCCACAGAAACCAACCCTAATTCAAGACAGGCACAAAAGAAATGCAGGATTAGAATTAGGATACAGAGAAAGATTATAGTAAGGCTATTGAGTAGTTATTACCAGCAGTAACCTGATAATATAAAAATGGCATTAAAAAACCTTGATGGGGCATGAAATAGTATGAATTTTAAGTCGTTATCTTGCTGTCAAATTTTGAGTTGCATCTCCATAAGCATATATTTGTAAATATGTAGTTCCAGAACCACCTCCGTTATTCCATTTTTTAATCAATTTAGTACTGTTTTTTTCCTTCCTGCATTCAAATTGATGTTACTGCCTTCTAAATTCATGTAATTTATAACCATGTTTTCCCAGCTTATAAAATGAAGGTAAGTACAGCAATTATAGTGTTTATGCTAAATTATTATTGCAAGGTACAAAGTGAGGCTGTGATGCTTCTGGCATTCCACTGCATGGAAAAGCCAAGTCTAGAATCAGACAACCCCTCATTCTCTGCCAAAACAAAAAGAAACATTTTAAATCTTTAAACACAAAGCATGGCAGCAAAAAGTAAATTCCATTAACCATACCAAAATTCACACAAAGCAAAAGTAGTTCCAACATAAATACAAACATGAGTTAATGATCAATTTTCACTTCCCTCATAAAATAATCATTAAAGTGTTTGTTATTGCTGAAGTCCAATAATTGTTTTTAGAAATACTTCCCAATCATCAAAATCAACATTTTTATCTCAGTATTCTGAACCTTAAAGCTAGTACTGGGAAAGTAATTGAGTTTATCATGAACACTGGATAAAAACTTCTGCAAAACCTTATTATATTTTCTGAGATTTCACCTTACCAATGGCGGCTAAGGCTCTGGGTAAATGCTCTCCTTTCTAGCCTGTTTTGTTCATTTTGTCTTCAAATAGTGACATTATTACTATAGCCATTATTTTTTGACATTTTTAATTAACTCAGAAGATGATGTGTTTCCTCATTTTTCTAAAATAACTGAAGACATAAGCATACATAGCACTTTTAATGGCAGAATTGTTCATCTCTATTTCTTTCCCTTCCCTATCTTCCTCCTCCCCACAGATCCAAACAGTTCTTACTCTCAGACTTAAGGACTGCAGAAAAAAGCAAGTTGATCTCATGGAATAATACGCAAGAAGGTGTGTAAAATACCAAGGCTTTATGACCGATATTAGACAAGATAGCTTTCTAATGGGCAGTTCACAATATTCTCAAGAGAAGATAAAAGATCCATGATATAAATACATCTCCTTGAAAATGTACTCCTCTCCATGTTACTGCAGTATTATTACTTTTGCATATACAGGATTTATGTGCTAGCCTATAAATCACACAGTAATTTATCTACTCAACGCTATTTTTAATGTGTGACCAATGCTGCAAATAATCCTACAAGCAAAATAAATTTACTCAAAAACACTTTGTAGAGGTAGGTGCAGAAGTAGATGTAGAAGTCAGGTGTATGTTCCTTGACCGCACCTTGATCATTACTGCCTTGAAAGTATTACAGACAGCTAAGAGAGGACAGCATCGTTTTTAAATATTTGAAGACTTGAATTTCCCAAGCTTCTCTCTTTCTATTAAACTACCCCAACTGTTTTAGCCTTTCCCTAAAAGGTCATGGTTTTTTCTAGCTCTCTACTTAGACTCTTTCTCTCGTCCTTTCTCCACCCCCATACACCTTTCATACAGTGCTGTACCCAAACTGGACACTAACTCCATCTAATGTCCCCTAAATTCACTGGCTGCAGTGAAAGAACATTTTCAGGTATCTTACAACCACCACACCTAATTAATAACCAACTGCTTTCTATACCGCACTCAACAGCATGATACTGCATCATACTCTGTATAGTGTATAACAAAATTGAAAAAACGCTCCAAATATTTTTCTGCAGAACTGCTTCTTATCAACCCTACGATATGCAGGTGACTGATCCTACCTAGACCAACAAAATAATCTGCATTAAACCTACTGAAATTCATTGCCTTTGTTTCCCTTCCATTCTGCACCTTTTTCAAAGTTCATTTTAAATTCTAAAGACTTACTGCTGAAGTGCTTGCAATCCTTCAGACTCGATATTGTCTCATACTTTAAGTAATCCCCCATCTTATGGGCAACTATGTCTGCTGTATATAAACTACATTTTTTCCTAAGCACCTGAAGAAACCCAAAAACTTCATTAAAGAAACAAGACAGTACAGCTTTTTCCTTGTCAAAACTTGTCATGCCTTGTTTCTTAAATTTGTTTGTAGTTGCTTGTCATCCTGTTACGTTTGTTTATAAAAATTCTGAAAAACTATTAAGCTGTTACAGAACACGAAGTTAGCCTGAGTATTTTAAGATTCTCATTTTTACAGGGAAAAAAAAATATCTAAATGAGCAGTAGCAATGGCTAAAGCCCATGAATCTTTTCTAACACTGTTCTTCTGCTTCCACAGTTACAGAAGTGTGACATGTGAATCATTCATTTTTACATATAGCAAAAAGCAGAAAATTTGTAGGTAATCTTGTTACCTAATTACAGGCCAACAATTTTAACCAAATCCTGGATGGAGAAAAGCCAGATGAATAGATCAAAGACATAAAATGAGAAAGAAGAAGTATTTCATCCAGTAAGACCCCTACTTTAACCTGTTCCTTGTGATACCTCTTTATTATAGGAGATAGAGAATTATCTTCTGGAAATAAAAGCCTATTTCTCACCTCTAATTTAAGTGAGTTTAGAGACAGGAAAAGAAATAAAAAATCCCACAAAACATTTACCAACTTTCCTCTCAAAAGATTCATCCTACCGTTCAGATTTTGGAGAACACCTGGTCATTTAAACTTTCCCTCTGTGCTAATTGCTAGTGGCTGGACCATTACATTAAGTGCAAGCATTCTATCATGGCATCTGAAATTTAACCACTGTCAGCTTACAGTATGCCTTGTGATGTTTGCAGTCCTCGCATGCCATCCTGGATCACAAGTCCCAACATCTTTCACATAAATGTTGCTAGTTACCACTCCTGTCATATGTCAGATGAAAGTGAACAGACATGAACTCTAACTTGTTCCTGCACATGACACTATTTCAGCAACAGATGCCTCACTGATACATCCCTATGCAATGACTCAGTCATGTGGAATCTTAAGGTGAAAAAAGGATTTACTTTCTACAAGGGTAGTTTCTCACAGACATTGCCTCACAGTGGGAAAGCTCCTCAGCAACAACTGCTAGAGGCATTAATTGCATAGTTTGCATGCAAGCTATCTAATACAGGCATAGTATTCCCATAAATAGGCCAGATTTGTTCCCCAGGGACAGCGAGCGTTGATTTGAGATGGGTTACAAAGGCTAACCTACACATGATTTGGCATCAGAACTTGGATGCAGGCTATTCTAGTTGTGGGATGGCAGCCAAGTAGTTGCTGGCAGCATCTTACAGCAAAATTTTTGCTATGACGAATTCAGGTGGCTGCACCAGTACAATAGAGAAGAGTGAACAGATCTTTCCCAGGGGGAGGAAAAAAAAAGAAAAGAAAAGGAAACTATGCCCATCTGTAGTAGTGAAATTCAGGGTAAAGATTATCTGAAACCTCTCAGTGGCAGTCCGAATCCTTTCTATGGAGACGTGATGTGCTTTGCCATCAAAAAAGCAGCTTGCAGGTAGTTGAAGCATCTACAACCACCTTTAGCTGTAAAAGGTAAATCTATTCCCTTCCCTTACTTAACAAAGCAGTGTATTTGTCCTATAAAATACTTTAGTTTGTAAAAACATTTTTGTAAGCTTGTTAGGCAATTCAGCACATTTCCCCAATCCTAGTCTCTACAAACTTCCAGGATGTGACTAGTTTTTTACTGGTAGTACAGGGGCTTCACAGCCTTATTAATGTACATTTGTCAAGTTTTTTAATCAAGATGTATGAAATACGCTGGTTCCAACCTGCTGTCTTACAGCCCATGAAAAAAATTCTTACTTGTTAGCCTAAGCTGTTGCAGAGCAAAGGGTTATTCCTATTCTCATCCTACTTACACAGGAAGGGAATAAACTAAAAGCAACTTTATTTTCAGTATACTGCAACAGCTTTGCATTGTTGGATATGTGCACCTGTATACTGATGTTTATAGTCTTCTGCTAAGAAGAAGATAACATCATGCCACAGCAGAACATTTCTGAACACAATTTCCCAATTTTACACACAGATGTAGCATTCGTGAAGATTTATCAGATTCCTAAAGCAAAGACACACCAAGCATAGGAGTATTCACATTTGAGAAGCTCAACGTATAGAGAAAAACTTCCCAGACAAAACTAAGCTACTGCACCCCGGAAGAAGTTCAAACAATCAGCAAGCAATACTCACCACGAAAAACCCTTTTCATATATCAAATAACACACCTCAAAGTTTCAGGCATGATCTTCAAGGCTAGAGTGGCCCCGTTCCCACCTTTTCCTCCCTCTAGCTACTGGGTGCTATGTTCTCTTCTTTTCTCCCCCAAGAGATCTGA
The DNA here is from genome assembly GCA_033124195.1 of Coracias cyanogaster. Taxonomy (NCBI): domain Eukaryota; kingdom Metazoa; phylum Chordata; class Aves; order Coraciiformes; family Coraciidae; genus Coracias; species Coracias cyanogaster. The sequence goes on from JAVSBS010016859.1 coordinate 5,228, forward strand.
AGCATAAAAGCTTAGCTGCTGATCCAGAAAACCGTACCTATGTTCATCTGTGCTACCTTACATTTTGCTCATTATTCAAAACTGAAAGCATTCTGAGCCCAGAAAGTTGTTCGCTTTACCCAAATTCATTAGCTCCTCCTATAAATCTTGCTTCCTTTTATCCTTGGCCCATCATAGCTACAGGAACATTAGTAGTGTAGATGAAAAAAAGGAAAAAATATCATTTTTAGAGTCCACTTGACAGTGGCATACATTGTAGCATTTTTTACATGGATCACCTGTTTCTAAAAAAGATTCTGACCATACTTTTAAAAGTATCTTACCTCTATCCCCCTATAACATTGTGTTTTTGTGCACACTAACTGCAGACTATAAATGACCAATAAAACAACCTATTGTATGCCTACTGCAAAGAAATTAGGTCACAATGAACTATTAAATTAAGAAGCTGTTAAGTTCCTTCATAATTTGCAAAAATGTCTTTGGGTTGACAGTAAAGTCTGATCCCTGAATTGGAAGTCAACACTAGAAACAGCTGATACCCTCCAAGCTTCACAGGTGACTGTAACTGTTGTTGAAGAAACTTTGTTTCTTTCTACAGTCCATTGCTCTTGATGAGAAAATACATCTGCAAAAGCTACCTTTATTACAGGTAAGAGTAAAGTGAAAAAAAAAAAAATGTAAGGATGGTAAAAAAAATACAAAGTTTCAGAGAATTAAAAACAAAAATTATACAGAATTAAGAAACAAATAAACAAAGAGCTTCTTTCTTTTCAGAAGTTATATTGGGATGGATCCAAAACCAGGGAAAACAATTAGATAGCAAAAGGCGCTTACTGTTACTGACAGCCTGGAAGAAGAGTTTTTAATGACTGACAGTATGCAAGAACTAGCCCCCTATTTAGGGAGAGATGTACAGTGCATAACAAACTTGATACCTCAAAATCTGTAAGTGTGCCTGACTTTTGATAATTCTTAGCAAGAAAATAACTTTTTCAGAAATTTAAGTCAACTGTCGTCCCAGCACCAGAGCAGCTTTCAAAAGCCCCAAACAACTACATTTCTCAGATTCTAATGGTTCTGATACTTTAGTATTGCTAACTGCAACTTTCAGCTTCACATTCAGCATTAAACATTAAATCCAATTCATTTTTATGGAATCACAGCTGAGATAATCCAGAGGATTGGTTGAAAGCTATTAGAAAATTTACAGAACAGGTTTTTGCCAATTGCTGTGACCCTGCTTCCACCTGTCACAGTCCGAGATCAGGCAACAACCCTAAGTTTTGGAATTGTTGTTTTGTATTCCACGTACAGAGATGAAAATGCACCATCAAACTATTTGCCACAGTGTAATATAGATGACTTACAATTTTCCAGGATTTAAGAATTTAAGATTTTGTAGCAGCACTCTCGGTATCATTAGTATTTGCTGAGGTAGTCACCGCCAGCACATACCTCTGCAAACTTTCACAGTGTATGCATCCAGAAGCTTTATCAGTGCTATTATGCCTGTTTAATTAAAAGTGACGCTTCTTCTATATTGCCTTCTGTAATTACAGGAGAAAAACAAAAAATATCAAAATCTAAGCAGTGAAAATGAACTGTGATGCATTAACACAGATTTATTTAATTTACAATTAAATATTCCTACGTATCTGCTACTATATTAACACCGTAACTTCACTCATGAAAACTCACAGCACAGTGAGCTACAAAAAACCTTGGCAGAAACCTGTCATACTTTAAGTCAAAACACAGAAGAATTGCAACAGAGCATGCTGCGTGTTTTTTACAAATGAGAAAAGCCTATGTTTGCAAAAAAATAACCAAGCATTGGATATTAGGAAGAATTTCTTTATTGAAAGGGTTATCAGGCATTGGAAGGTGTTGCCCAGGGCAGTGGTGGAGTCCCCTGGACGTATTTAAAAGACTATACACATAGTGCTTAGGGATATGGTTTAGCTTGTCAGTGTTAGGTTAAAGATTGGACTGGATGATCTTAAAGGTCTTTTCCAATCTAGGCAAATCTGTGATTCTGTGAAAAGTGATGTTTTCTTTCTATAAATAGCTTTGGAAGTATCCTGCCTTAAAAATACCAGCTAATGGACTAGCTAATGATAATGAAGATATCATGCAAAAATTTTCAGTTCAGGCTGAAGATTGTATTTTCCCCAGGGAACTGGAGCACTCAAATGCTACAAGAATATGCCAAAACTTAAGGTATTCCAGTAACACGGATCTTGAAATCTTCCCGAGGTCAATTTAAAGAGCTCTCTATTAAGGTACCTATTAGTACTATCTGAGACACCATCAGCTTCCAGCTCGGACACATACCAGGCTCCTGTTAAGTTGTCTCATCCCTGCCAGCGCTTAGTCTCACACCTGCCTGTTCGGTTGCCATGAGGGAACCCTCACGCCTACAGGACTTGGCACACGGCTCACAGGGGCACGCTGCCCGCATCGCTCACAATGGAGAAGCAAAAGCCTCTGCGCAGCTGCCAGCCATAATGAGCACTAACAACATTTCTCTGCATCACAAAAGCACTAAAGGGAAAATTGAATTTGAGGTAGGTAGCATTCAGGAACGAAAAGTGCGTATTATTACGAGCAAATTTAGAGTCTTTTTAATCAAGAGCTAAACATTTGAAGCAACACCGTTATTATACCTCATGTTCAGAAACAGTTCAAAGATCGTATACACAGGACTATACTCCTTCCTATTACCTTCCTCCACATCCTCCAAGGAAAAGGCCTATTAACAAGCAAATTTATTTTATATATAGTGATTTATTAAATCCATTCCTATAATTAAAAAGCAAAAACAATTAATACTGTCTACCATGATAAAAAAGAATTAAAAAATAAAAATCACTGGACTGTATTGTATATCCATCTTAACTGTAGCTAAAAAAACCCAGAAAACAAATTCTCCTTTTAGAAACGGCTCAGGTGAAAAAGAACATTTTATGAACTATCACTGACCCTCTGAACAGGGGCTCGAGAACCAAAAGGTGAAGCAAATTGCAGTAACTCATCCAAACCTCCACAGCCTCAGAGGCACACAGTGAGGGCTAATTTCTACTTCAAAAATAAATAAATAAATAAATATAAAATAATTTAGGTTGGAAAAGACAGCCCAACCTAAGCACCACGTCTACATGCCTTTCAGATGCCTCCAGGGATGGTGACCCTACCACTTCCCTAGGCAGCCTGTTCCAGTGCTTGACAACTCTTTAAATGAATACATTTTTCCTAAGGCCCAATCTAAACCTCCCCTGAGGCAACTTGAGGCCATTTCTTCTCATCCTCTCAGTTGTTACTTGGGGAAAGAGACTGACCCCCACCTCACTACAACCTCCTCTCTGGGAGTTGTAGAAAGCGGTAACGTTTCCCCTTGAGCCTCCTTTTCTCCAGATTAAACAACTCCAGTTGCCTCAGCCGCTCCTCAGAAGACTTGCTCTCTAGACCTTCATCAGCCTTGTTGCTCTTCCTCATACATATAAAATCTACACAGCTAGAAACAAGAAAAGGCAATCTGCAACTGAACTAGTGCCATCTGAACAGTTCTGATGAGATTCAGTGACCCTCACTGCAGAGGGTAAGCAGATACTTGAATCTGAACGAGCCACTCTGCTCCATTTGTAATCACCACAGCAATTTATCTTTCTTATCTTGGACACCTAGCTTAGAAAGAGATGAATGGCCTTCTGGAGGTAATTATTTCTGTAAATTTAATGGAGACTTAAGAGTAACCAGTTCAACACAGGCATCTAAATTTTAGACAACTAAATTTGGACACAGAATTAAACTTGTGTCTACTGTTGAAGCAAAACTCTTAGACTACACATTCTCCTAACAGGCATCAAGACAAGAGATATACTTTCTGAAGCACAGGGTAAGATTTACCCAATATTTGAATACAACCGCAAGACAGGCTTTTAGTATGTCAGAAAAGATAAAGCCTCTACAAAATAGGCAGAATCGTAGCACTAGGGAAAATTCTCTCCCCAGAAATAACAAAAATATGTATATACATAATTGAAGTCATCTGAGAATTCCAAGAAATTCCCTAGTTCCCTGAACATTGAAGAAAAAGCCCTTCTTAGTAGGAACTGAAGTTGTGCTTCCTGCTCTTCAATAGGAAGACAGAAACAGCGACTACACAGTCAGTCTTGTAGACAACTTACCCAAGAAGTTAATGAATCATTATTAACAAGTTCAGTCCTCCTGACGGAACTTGTTGGCTCACAAAAAATAATATAGATTGATCTGGATTATTTCAGGGAAACTGCTACTTCAAACACTAACTTATTTTATACCTACAGCCTCAATGGCTGCAATAGATTCCAGAAGCGTGCAGAAGGGAGACAGTGTAAGTTGGGATGATTTAATGACATTCCCTCTGGAAATCACCACTCCAAGCACTCACAGAACCACAGCTCTCACAGCCAACAGAGCAGCCACAGCCATGGTCCAGTCTGGAGTATTTTACCACCAGAAAGTAAATGATAGCCTCAACATTTAAGAAAAACCCATGAAAAACAAATAATGCACATAATTGCAATACCTCGGAATGTCTACTAATGCACGTGTTTGTTTTCCCAAAAACAAACAAAAAAAGCTGTTGTTTTTTCATCGAAGAGACAAATTCATTTTCTACTTTGTATAACTCAAATTTACCACAAAGTGGGCTGCAGCCAGTTAACAGTAGCAATAATGCAAAAATCTTACAGTGTCTACTCTGTTTAATCCTATGAGCACCACAGAAAAATTTGTCCATCTTGTACAGCCTCTCACAATTTTCTCCAGTTGATTTTATAATCATACTTTCACATGTAGATAGAAAATTCAGGAATAGAACTAATAAAGCTATCAATACTTATTCAATGGGGTATATTGGAAACCTGAAGGTTGCTTTCAAAACCTATGTATTACTACAGAAAAGTTATATTAAAAGACACACTGAGGTTTCAAAGACTATCAGAAGGGAGAGAAAATACAAAATATACCAAAAATACAGTCTTTTAATGTATGTTTACACATACCAGTTCAAGCACAGGCAATACCATAACATGCAGTCATTCTTATTTTCAATAGTTTCTATTTGAAGTCTACACTCAAATCAAAATTGCCGACCTTAAGATTTTGTTGTTGTTGCTATTGTTGTTAGAATATTGTCATCAGAGAATCCAAATGAACAACATGAAATAATTAAACCTGCCTTCAAAGACTTCTGTAAGGTGACACTGCCTTCCTTTCACTACATGGAATTAAGCAGTTATGATTTTAGTTAAAAACATTAAAACCACAAGCATTAACTTTGAATGCTCTGCTTGAAACAATTACACTAAGTAGTTACTGCTTTCATACAAATTCAGAAGTATACACCGAATGTACTATAGGTAGAAGCTCTGCACTTCTGAAAAATCCCAACTTGAGCTTTCCTCATCGCTCTGCCTCCATCCTTAGTCAGAATTCCCACCATTTCACTTCTCAGCCTTTTGTATCTGATGCAAAGCTGTCTTCTCTCAATCACTGTCCAACAATAAGGAGATGGTCAAAGTGTTACAGAGAGACTCACTAACATCTGTGGGGAGGGAGGTAAGGAGTACTTTGCTAAGTATGCTCAGACAAAGCAACTTGGCATCTGGCTTGCCATTTTTCTATTCTGGCAACACCAAGCTGAGTGGTGCAGCTGATACAGCTGAGGGACACGATGACATCTAGAGAAACGTAGACAAGATTGAGAAGTTGTCCATGTAAACCTCAAAGTTCAATAAGGCCAAGTGCAAGGTCCTGCACCTGGTGCAGGGCAATCCTCAGTATCAATATAGGTTGGGGGATGAAGGGATTGAGAGCAGTCCTGTGGAGAAGGACTTGGGGGTAGTGGTGGATGAAAAACTGGACATGAACCAGCAATGTGCACTCACAGCTCAGAAGGCCAACCATATCCTGGGCTGCATCAAAGGAAGTGTGGACAACAGGTCAAGGGAGGTGATTCTTCCCCTCTACTCTGCTCTGGTGAGACTCCACTTGGAGTAGTGCATTCAGCTCTGAAGCCATCAGCACAGGAAAGACATGGA